>LTAE01012844.1:0-13329 GCA_001647135.1 Pontederia paniculata
CCCCCTCTTGGTGCCATCTAGATCCTACATGAGATACAAGCTGAATGAAGTAGTTGGATAGGTTGGTATTTGCTTATTTTCACGCCCTAACACTGGGTTTCAATGAACCATGTTCAGAGTCTTAATCGGCTAATAACATGTAAATGATGCTTTGGGGCTTGAAAAATTTTCTAGGTCTGAGTAAGTTGATGCATTGTTCATTTTGTCACCAAATTCAATTCCAACTCTTTGGTCTTGATTTCTTTAACTTATTTACTTGAGAACAAGAAAGAGTTCAAGTTTGGGGGAATTTGATGGCAAAGAATATTCCAAAGGCAAGCCCAAACTCCCAAAGTCAAGTCCGAACTCACTCTTTTGGAAACATTATTTGCTTGATTTCTTTCCTTTTTCATATTTTAATAATCCAGCACTTTAATATTCAAATTTTGATATTATAGTTTGATTTGAGGGGAATTACGATTATTTTGTGCAGTTGGAATCCGGGAAAATCATCAAGCCCGATACTTTGTTGCATTTTGGTTGCCACGAGATCTTACCTGCCATAACATCCTAGATCTTATATGCTATAGCAACTCAGGTCGAGGTTTTTGGTGACTGTTTGGGAAGATTACCGTCAGCCTGGAGCACAACTTGGGGTGCAAGGCTTGAAACTGTTTAAAAGGACATGGAGGCCGAATGCTGAAGGGAGGAGGCTGGAAGACAAATTCTATTTTTGTGCTTTATTTTATGTTGGGGGAGAAAGAAACAATTTTTTTTATATTTTATTTTTAACTTATGTCTTCATCCCGATGATGTCCGATTAAACGTCTATCGCCAAAATCTTAGGGAAACCTATGTTTCTAATCTAATCTACTCTACTTTATGGTTTTCGCGCTAATCACCAACTTGATCTCGCGTTTTAATTTGAGAATGATGTTTTGTTGTGATTTGTATTATCTTGCTATCTCGTCTGATTTTGCCCAAGTGCAGCATTACATGTGATGGTACTATAGTGTTGTCGCCTTCACATAATGAGCCGAGAGGCTAGTGATGAAGTTTGGGAGAATCTTAGTATAGACTTGCCTTCTGGATAGGTGTCAGCTGAGAGGCAACCCTTTCCTATAAAGCTTAACCTGGAGCAAACAGCAATAAGGCTTTGGAGATTTATGGATTTAGATGGAGAGGGAAACCAAGTTATGATCTTGACCCCGAGAGGGGTTTGAATATTGACTTGGGGAACTAATCTCTAGATCGGGATCTCAAGCATATGCCACGAGAGTGAGGATTTGACGATTCGGTAATCACCACGGGAGTGGGGTTATTCTGATCTTAGAGAGTACTCCATTCCGAGCCCTTAGATCCCCCTGGAGAAAGAGATTATGGGAGCTGAGAGGTTGTACACCTCCGGAACTTGGGTGTCAAGGCTTGAATATATTATCACGAATTAAGATGGTAACTCTCCGCTTCGAGAGATGTCGAAAGAACCCATGACAATATTGTGCTTGGTGGGAGGGTGAAGGGTACGACGGTCACCCCGAGAGTGGGATCGCCCTGACGCACGGTAGCAAGGGTCTTGGCAGTTTTCCAAGCCTTCATTTTAAAGAGCGGAGATGTTGATTCAGATGTGAACCTTACGTTCCGGAGTCCCCTCATATTTAGATCTATCTCTTTTATTTTTTGTATTTTATCTTTTTAATCCAAAAAAAAATATTTTATATTCAATACATAATTCCTTACTCCTTTGAATCGAGCTTGAATCTCCGATAGCAAGCCCCGATCCGGGCCTGATTGAGGAGAAGTGGGAGCAGAGGTTCGGAATCAAGTTTTCCTTGTGGATGATACCTTAACTACTCGATGATGGTCGTATACTTGCGACAAGTGGAGTGTGCTAGGTTTTATAAATTTTAAGACCTATTTTCACGCCCTATCCATGTTTCAAGCCCAAGGTAATTTTCTACCTTAACGCACACTTCACATCTCTTTTCACATGGGCTCCATATATAATGAGACTTTATGAGAGTTTCGAGTTTAGGCTATTATACATAACTGTAACACCCCCAATAGTACACTCGGCCACGAGATAGAATACCCATATGGAGATGCTATAACATATACGCCATTCTTTGACTCTAAGGTTGGCTACTTGACTAATCCAAGTAAATGCGAAAGAAACTATGAAAATTTAAAATATACAAACTATTTCATAAATAAGGTAAACTAAAGGTGTAATGTCATTCACGAAGCTTTCCAAATGAATTGACTATTGACTTGACATAGATTTAATAATTTGAAGACAACTTTACAGTATCTAAATCAAGGAGACACCTATCATGGCTCAAGGTCATAACTAGGTGCAAGATTCATGTATCACATATGCAGATTATTCACTTGCAAAATCTAATATAGGGAATATAATTCTTCCATGAGTTATAATGTTCAATATATAAGACAACAAATTGATATAAATATCATGATAGCATAAAGAATGAAATACACTAAGATGATATAATCAGAAATTATATATAATGAAAACAAAATCAATGATCATAATTATTCTATTTAATATAATAGTATGAATCTTTTTTATTTACTTTCAATTATTTGATTTTACAATACATTGTTATAATATAAAGTTTTATTTCGCTCTAATTTCAATGATATACTATGATCTCAATGTGTTGTTGTTCTTATCTTTCACTTATCCTATTAGTGACATTGGATGATTTTGATAAGATCTTTTTGGTGGCCACCTTAGTATCCGGGAAATGGTACCTTCGTCCAACCCACTCGGCGCTAAGGAACGCATTGTCCACAGGTTGGGTCAGGCCCACTATAGCCCCGACTAATTTGATGTTGTCCCGCTTCTCGTGCCTAGCTATGGCAGGTGAAGCTCCCAAAGGGGATTTTCTGCGTTCACAGATACTCGAACTCAAGACCTGCTTGAGCGACGAGGAGCCGCTTGCCTCTCCACTCCAACCCCATTGGTGATTTTGATAATATTTTGCTATGACAGTGGACACGAGCTTTCAGGAGGTTCACCAATACAATAAATCAACAATGATGCACAAACCTTGGCTATGGAAACAATAAGGAGGATGTCCGTGAATCATCTTTATTGTACGAATAATAGCAAGTTGTACAATAGAAACTAAGTAGTTTCACTTAGTTACACTATTAGTCAATTATGATGGTAATAATACTATACAATGACTCCCAACAATCAATATATATGGCGACCTTGAAGCATTCTATCAACACCTATGTTACTCGTTCTTCCAATATTTTTCAAATGAAAAAAAAACGAAGATGATAGTTTTGTATAATTTTTAAACTCTAGATATAGCTCACACTCCTCCTCTTGCAGTAGTTTAAAAAAATTATCTACATGTTCAATTGCAACCACAATAGAGGTACTTGCATTTTCTTCGGTTGAATTTTTTTTCCACAGGTTGTTCGTTATTATTTGTAGAGTTTTTCAAAAGCATCTTTCTAAAAGCACATTTATATCATCTCCATAATTACTTTCATCATCTAATGTATTATCATGCTAGCAATTTTATCTGCCTTATTAGAACACATCAATTGGTCATCATAGCATCTCTTAAATAGCATTAAGTCGTCCCAATAATAGTGTCGTAATTCATTAAATAACCTCTTCTTTCCCCGTGGAGATATCTTTGGTGAAAGATACAACCTAAAAGGTTAGCTATATTGGCATACCATGGTGGGTTGTTGTTGATGATGGCGAAGAGGAAATCATCGGGAAAACCTTCATTGATGGGTAGAGAATGGTCCTCCGACGGCTCCGGCAGTCTTGATAAATGATTGGCAACCAAGTTTTTTGCTTCCTTTTTGTCTCAGATATTTAGATCGAATTCGTGAAATAGCAAAACCCATTTTTCTAACCGAGACTTGGAGTCTTTCTTCTGCATCAGGTGCCTCATAGCCATGTGGTCCGTGTATCACTTTCGATCCTACCAAGTAAGGTCTGAACTTATCAATTGCAAATACAATAGCTAACATTTATTTCTCTATGGTGGTATAATTTCATATTGTGGCATCTCGTTCCTCCTAAAAATGTTTCCTGTTGTTTGACAACTGTCATAACCTCGCACATAAGTGTTCACATCTCGAAACATAGTTGGGCCAATAGTAGCCAGCTTGCATTATCTTCATGGTTGTCCTCTTTATTCCTCCATCGTCTCCATATGTTGAGATGTGACAATCTTCTATGATTCTATGAGCTTCTGTTTTTTATACACATCTCCTGAATTATCCTTCTAAACATCTCTTGAAGAGCAATGGATCGTCCCAATAGTAGTGTTTCAGATCATTAAACAACTTCTTTTCTTATAGAGTCATCTCTGGTGAAATAAATTCAGCAACTAAATAGTTAGCTTGTCTGCATACCGGGTGGCTTTTTGTTGATGATGGCAAAGAGGAAATCATCGGGAAAATCTTCATCGTTTGGCAAAGAATAACCTTCGAGTGGATTCAATAATAAAGATAAACGGTTGGCTACTAAATTCTCCGCTTCCTTCTTGTCTCGGATTTCCAAATCAAATTCTTGAATCAATAGAACCAATGTGATGAGTCGAGGTTTAGAGTCCTTCTTTTGCATCAAGTGTTTCACGACCATGTGGTATGTGTACACTACCACTTTGGATCCTACAAGATATGGTCTGAACTTATTAATCACATATACCATAATCAACATCTCCTTTTTTGTAGTAGTGTAGTTTTGTTGAGTTGGATCTATGGTTCTACTGACATAGTAGATCACAATGTTGCATTTGTCTCTTTTCTATCCTAACACGGTTCAATTGCATGGTCACTATCATCACAAATTATCTCGAATGGTATATTCCAATTGGGTGCTTTGAGTATGGTGCTGAAATGAGTGCAAATTTAATCTTGTTGAATGCATCCAAACAATTATTGTCAAAGTTGAATTCTGCTTCCTTATGTGTTAGATTTGTCATCGGTTTAACAATCTTTAAAAAATCTCTTATAAATCTTCTATAGAAATTAGCGTGGCCAAGGAAACTTCTTACTCCTTTCACATTGACTGGTGGTCTCAATCACTTCTATTTTCGTTTTGTCTAGTTCAATCCCTCGGCTGGAAACTATGTGCTCAAGGACTACTCATTCAATTACCATGAAATGACACTTCTCCCAATTTAGGACTAAGTTATTCACACCTCTGAAGTACCTTTTTCAAGTTGTGGAGGCAGTTTTCAAATGATGAACCATACACCAAGAAGTCATTCATGAATCCATTATCTCTTCAATAAAATCTAAGAAAATTGACGTCATGCACCTCTAAAGGTTGTTGGTGCATTACATAAACCAAAGGGCATGCATCTATATGCACAGATTCCATATGAACAAGTGAAAGTTGTCTTCTCATGATCGGGTGGATAGATTGGTATTTGTAGGAATCTTGAATATCCATCCAAATAATGGAAATACTTGTATTTCGCCAGTCGCTCCAGCATCTAATCTATGAACGGGTAAAGAAAATGATCCTTTTTAGTCAATTTGTTCAACTTCCAGTCGTCCACACATTCTCCATCCTGCAGTGACTCGACTAGATATCAACTCTCGCTTCTGATTCTTGATAATAGTGGTTCCTCCTTTCTTTGGAACTACTTGAATCGGGCTAACCCACTTGCTATCGGATATTGGGTAGATAAAACCAGCATTGAGCAATTTGAGAACTTCCTTTTTAACCACTTCCCTGGGATTAGGACTCAGTCATCTCTACCCTTCAATGGTCGGCTTATAGTCATCTTCAAGAGGAATCTTATGCATACATAGTGAAGAACTAATTCCCTTGATGTCATAAATCGAGTATCCAATAGCTTTCCTATGAGTTCTTACTACTTTCAATAACTTAGTGAGTTGGTCTTTAGTGAGGGTTGAGTTGATAATGATGGGGCAAGCAGAATTTGGTCCAAGAAATTCTACTTTAATGTTGGTGGAAGAGGTTTAAGCTCGACTTTAGGCATTGGTTGTGGTTGAGTAGTTTTAGTTGATGTCTGGTTCTCTGTCTGATTGACTATGTGGGGTTGTGACAACTGATTCTGACGGTTGTGATTGATAACTGAATTCCCAGGCCAAGTAATCTTGCTTTAATTCTTTCAGTAATTGTTGATCTACTTGTTATGTCAGTTGTATATAAATCTTCACAATCTTCTTGAGTCTGCTCATCCTTTTGTACATGAGCCACAATTGAAACTTCTTGCACAACCTCTTCAACAAAGTCATAGTCTTCAAAAATCATTTGTCCAGCTGGTCTCTTCATAGTTTGAGAAAAATTGAACTCTATCCTATCTTCATCTATATTGAAATGATAATTTACCATTTTTCACATCAGTGATAGCACCGATAGTTGCAAGGAAGGGTCTAACAAGTATTAGAGGAATATTAGATTCCTCCTCCATGTCCAAAACTACAACTTCCACAGGAATGAAATTTTTTTCAACCCGGATTGGCACATCTTCAAGGATTCCTCTTGTTTGTTTGATTGATATGTCAGCTAGCTAGAGTATCATGTGTTGTAGGCTTTGGTTCTCCAACATTGAGTTTGTCACACATGGAAGAAGGTATGACACCCACACTAGCTCTTAGATCAGATAGTGGTCTTCTCACTTGCAAGTGGCCAATTTCACATGGTATGGAAAAACTGTCAGGATCCTTCAATTTCGGTGGTAGTTTGTTGAGGATCACTACACTATCATTTTCTGTTAAGGATACAACTTCCTTGATGTCTTGCCTTCTTTTCTTTTAAAGAATATCTTTCAATAATTTTGCATAGGAAGTCATCTGGTGAAGGGCTTTCACAAAGAATATATTGATTTGGAGCTTCTTCAGTACTTCAATAGGTCTGTTGAATTATTGTTCTTCACAGGAATTCAACATTCTCTAGGGAAAAGGTAGGATCTTGTGTAGAGGTTGTTGATAGCTGGTCGATTTATCAACATGGGGCTAGTGTCACAGGGCGTTTGTGCGAACACAGACATGTGTGGCGTTTAGGCGAGCGGGATGCCTAGACAAGCCTGAATGGGCGGGTCTTGAGTTTTTGAGTAGCGAAAGTCTTGGGACACGATGAGGCCGTGGAGCAGTGTCGTGCTTGTTGTTTTGCATGGAGCGTCAAGACGGCGCTTGGGGGGCACTCGAGCGGCGCTTCTCCTATGGGACACAGAGCTTGAGTGTCAGTGTCTAAGCGGGCACTTGTCATGTGCGGCGCGCGCTTAGGCGACGTCAAGAGGAGCGCCGAGTGGCAACGTCCCAAAGGCACATCGGCACAACAAGGGGCTCGGGCGCACAGACGGGGCGCAGGCGCACCAAATGGGCATTTTGGTCATAATGCAGATGTCTATCCCACTATTGTGGCATGCACATCGAAAACATCAATATTCGCTTGGGAAATGAGCAAAAGCATTGACGATTGCTTGGGAAATGAGAGTTTTTCATTAAACAAGGAAAAATGATTGCAACCAGGTTGGGGATAGCATGCTTGTCCCCAATATGTAGCAGGCCCAGGGGGTAGAGTGGCGTGGAGGACAAGCCAAGGGGTGCAATTTTACTGTAGTATTTCTATACAATGCCACTAGTCATTCAGACCTACAAAACGTTGATGTTTCCCTAGGACATAGGGCTAAATACTTGGGGAATCCTATGAAAATAGAAAAGATAACTTGGGAGCATTCATTTGATGTCCCTTGACAAAAGTGGGTGTGGCCCAAGAGAACGGTGACACGTGGCAGGGCACACAGAGCTTTGCAGTGACGCATGGCCGGGCGTGGTGCGACGCCCAGGGCTGCAGAGCGGTGATGTTTGAGCAGGCCATAGAGATGACCCATGACATTCTCCCCCACCAAAGTCGGTGGCGTCACTGTCGCCGTTGATCTGGGCTGCCAGGGTCTTCATCTTCAGTTTGACATTCGTGCTTTGACTCTTCATCTGTCAAGATCCTTTCGGCGTCAGCTTCTAGAGACTTGTGGAGCGTCGACTTGTTCGGCTTGGTGCATTGGGAATTTGCTTCAACTCCATGGCATCTTATGAGCAGTACCAAATGGAAGACGGGGTGTTGTCAAAGACTTCTGTGAAGCTCCAACTTGAATGCCGCTTTTCCCACCTTCTTCACTATGTGGAATGGGCCTTGGAAGTGGCAACGTTATCCGGGGGAGTTGTCTCCTTAGCGAGGCACCTTCACTCTGACAAATTCACCCACTTGGAACTTGTTGCTCGATGCATCAGCATCCTTCCGCCCTTGTCCAGAGCTTTAGGATCCTTTGGCTTCATGGGAGTTGATCGAGGACGTGGCGAGGGCACACGTCGAGACTTGCCACCATCATATGTGGTCTTTCCTCGGTCATTCTTTCCTGCAGGCGTTGCTGCAGTTGAAGGCTTTGAGTCGCCTTGTTTTGGAGTTGGGCGCTTGGGGACCCATCGAGATGTTGGTGAATTCTACGAGAGCGACTTGGGCATCCTGAAGATGCGTTGCATGGATGAGAGCGTCTTGGATGTAGCGCTCTTTCCTCGCCAGAGACGGACAATGCAGGAGCTCCTTATGTCATTGATCACCATGGAATTTGTGAGTATCTCGATCGATGCGGTGATGCAGTCGAGGAAGTTCAGTTCCACGAGGTCATGGTCGTCCATCGGGATGATGGTCAGGTCGGCAGCTTTTGACCATTTGCCAAGACACATTGGGATATCTTTGGTGATGCCTGAGGTCGGCACAACACCCGAGTTCACAGCTTTGAAGTGCGCTTGATCTCTTGAGAGTGAAAGCTTGAGTCACTTGGCAGCACTCTCCGAGATGAAGAAGTTAGAATCTCTAGTGTCGATGAGACCCTCGAGTTCCTTCCCGTTCACCGTCAGCTTGGTGAAGAGAAGACCTTGGTTGGGCGTCGGCAAAGTCGACATGGAATTAAGGACATGCATGGCTCCCAAGCACTTGGGCGAAATGGGATGTTCCTCCTCTTCTTCTTGGTCTTGTGTGACCATGGCATTGACGACAGAGTGCTTTGGATAGTCTCATGTCCAATGCGGTCCATCGCTGATGTAGCAAGGATTCGGTGGCTTTGGCGGCTTGGATTTATCCAGGATGAATGGCTTCGTTCCTAGAGGCATCTTTCTACGATCATCACGATGGGGATTTGGCAACCACCCATGCAATGAATGAGAGTCGTCTCCCCCACCAATGCTCTTACCATGGGGCTTTGGTGGAACTTGTCGTGAGTCCGGATACTCCGTGAGAGCTTCGGTGGTAGACAACAACTCGCGTAGGTTGGTGCAACGCTAGCGATCCAACTCCATGCGGGCCTAAGTCTTGAGCCCGTTAACGAATCCTGCTCGGAGGATTTTCACGTTAACTCGAGGAATCTGAAGGTGCAACTCGAAGAAATCCTTGATGTACTCCTTCCGAGACCCCTTTTGTTTTTGTTGGAAACGGAATAGTGCCATGTTCGCCTCCATGTCCAAATTTGTGGGGCAGAAGTGAGCGTTGAGCGCCTCACTGAATTCTTCCCATGTCTAGATATGATCCATGTCACCACGGTCGATGTCCTCGCAAATGCAGTGCCACCAGTGATTGACCGCATCTTGCAAGAAGAAGGATGCATTGAGTATCATCCTCTCTTCCGATGTAATGCATTAGGCTTCGAGGTAGCGCCAGACATTCCAAAGGAATTCTTTAATTTCCTTGGCCGATCGTTCACCTTTGTAGGGACATGGCCTCAGGACATCGATGTGTTGTCGATCCTTGGAAGAACTGGCGCTACTCCCATGAATGCTTGATGAGCGGCGTTCGAGCAACTTCAGCTTGTTGTCGAACTCCTCCTTGAGTACATCTCGCATGGCCGCCAGCTTGTCGTCCATGGATTGCCTCAAATTCATGGTCATCGCCTCCATGGTCTCACACAGGCATAGAGTGAAGCGACTTCGCTTTGCACATCCAAAATGCTTAGCGATTCGTGGGAGATGACGTGCTCCTTGAGCTTTTGTATCTCCATTCCAAGTCGGGCGAGCTGATTCTCCATTGCGGACATGGCATCCTTGGATCTTGCGCGGCCGCGCTCTGGGCGGGCGGCGCATGAGCTTGGTCTTGCCTCCTTGGGTCATTCAGTACCTTTGAATTGGAACCCATTGGCGAGACTCAGAGCAATTCCAGCAAAGTTGCTCTGATACCACTTGTCACGGGGCGTTTGTGCGGACACGACCACGTGTGGCGTCTAGGCGAGCGGGGTGCCTAGACAAGCCTGAATGAACGGGTCTTAAGTTTGTGAGTAGCGGAAGTCTTGGGACACGACGGGGTCACAAAGCGATGTCGTGCTTGTTGTCTTGCACGGGGCGTCAAGACGGGTGGTTGGCAGCAATTGTGCGGCAATGCTTGAGTAGGTGCTTGGCGGGCACTCGAGCGGTGCTTTTTCGATGGGACACGAAGCTTGAGCGTCAGCGTCTAAGCGGACACTTGTCCTGTGCAGCGACGCTTAGGAAACATCAAGAGGAACGTTGGAGCGGCAGCATTCCGAAGGGACACAGGCACAACAAGGGCCGCGGGCGCACCGAAGGGGTGTTTCGATCACAATACGAGTGTTTATCCTGCTATTGTATCATGCACAACGAAAACATCAACATTGGCTTGGGAAATGAGCAAAAAGATTGACGATTGCTTGGGAAATGAGAACTTTTCATTAAACACGACAAAATGATTACAACCGGGTTGGGGATAGCATGCTTATCACCAATATACAACAGGTTAGGGGGTAGAGTGGCGAAGAGTGGCGTGGAGGACCAGCCGGGGGGTGCAATTTTAATGTAGCACCTCTATACAATGCCACTAGTTGGCAAACCTACAAAATGTTGACGTTTCCCAAGGACATAGGGCTAAATACATGGGAAACTTAAGAAAACATAAAAGATAACTTGGGAGCATTCATTTGATGTCCCTTGACAAAAGTGGGCGTGGCCTATGAGAATGGTGACGCCAGGTCGGGCACGCGGAGCTTTGCACTAACGCATGGCCTGGGCGCGGGGGGATTCTGCAGGGCTGCAGAGTGTTAATGTTTGAGCGGGCCACAGAGATGACCTGTGACACTAGCTCAGAATTCTGCTCTTTGAGTTCTGGGTGGTCAGCATTCTTAGGTTGATTAGAAGTCAAATGATTTTCAGGTTTATCTAGTGTAGGAGTAGTTTCTTGAGCTGGTTCTCTTGGAGCTAAATTCTTTCTACTTCTTAAAGTCATGGCTTGGACTTGTCCTCTTGGATTTGGATTTGGCTGTCCTGGTAAAGTGTGGGGTCGTGATGCTACAACATTGACTTGAAGTGCTATCTGATTCTCTAGCAGTTTGTTGTGTGTGGCCAACTGGTAAATCTTGCTATTCATTTTTTTCTTGCTGCCTCATCAACTGTTGTATCATCTCCTCCAACTTGGGTTTTGGAGGTTCTGAGTTAGGAACAGGCAACATCAATGGTTGTTTTTGGGGTTGTCTTGGTAGAATTCTAGGTTGCCAATTTAGGTTATGAGCTGGGGGGTTATGAGTTGGAGCATTCTAGTAGTGATTGTTTCTGTAAGAAAAGAATGGGTGGTTTCTATCTTTAGGAATATATTTTTCAAAAGGAGGATTTGGTGCAAAATTACCAAAGGTTGGTCATATTGATTCTTTAGTTGTTGAGTGATTAAATTGCATAATTCAGTTGCATAACCATAATTTTCACATACATTACACTTTGGTTCAGGAGCTTGCACCATATTGGCTTGGGGTATAAGGTTCAGCTTCCCCAAGGCCTTTTTGATAGCTTCTTCTATTTTAGATGATAGAAATTCTCCTTCTATCAAGATCTCTAATGTCTTAGAAATTTCCACATACATCACACTTTAGTTCATTAGCTGATTTCTTCTTCGGATTCCTAGATCTCTAATGTTTGAGATAATGATGGTTCTATGCCAACTTCTCAATAATTCTATAGGCTTCATCTATATCACTGGTGGCAAATACTTCTCCTGCTACATTATATAGGGCAATGGAGGTCGGGTAGTTCAGACCCGAATGGAAATGATTCAATAGTTGCCATCTCTCATATCCTTGATGATGGCAAGATGCAACTAGGTTCTGAAATCTCTAACATTCCTCACACAGGTTTTCCATATCTAGTTAGTTGAAATTGTATATGTCATCCCTTATGTGAGCTATATTGTTTGGTGGAAAGAAATCAGCTAGAAAATTTTGGACTAATACATCCCAATTTGCTATCTCTTCTTGTTTTAGAGTCTTTCACCACATTTAGCCTTCACTCTCAATGAGAATGGAAAGAGTCTCATGTATATGGCTTCAGTAGGCATGTTATTGAACAATAGGATACCACATATTTCTTAGAAGTTATCCAAAGTGTTGGGCAGGATCTTCAGTGGCTTGCCCTCTAAACTGATCTTGTTGGATCGTAGTCACCAAAGCAGGCTATAGTTAGAAATTCACTCTTGGAACTCCAGCTCTATGTGTTAGTCCTTTAAACATCTAGAGACTTGAGCAACCAATTCTCCTTCCTTAGTGACTTGATTTTCTTGTGTTTCTGATATCTCAAGTGTGCTTGAACTAATCCGAATAATAGGCTTTTCAACATGTGGTGTCTCGGCTACTCAAGCTGTCAAATAGTTGTGTCTCAAATTCAGAATCCAATTTGATTGTTGTAGATAATTCAGTTGTCAGTTCAGAAAACTTTGATTGCAAATTCAAAATCAGCATTGCTTTCTCCTTATTAAGTCTTTATTGCTTTCTTCTTCTCCTGAACGGTCTCTGATTCAGAAAAGTAGTCTTCTTCAGTGGCTTCAGGTCTTGGCATGCATTGCATCCAAGTTAGTGACAGACAAGAGAAGAAAGAAAAATAGGAAATGAAATTATTAAGAAAATATTCACAAGTTAGAATGAACGAACGATGATATAAACAATGTAAATGATTGACTTAACAAGTCAAGTGATTTCTTCCTAAAAATTGACTTTTGCCTCCCGGCAACGGCACCAAAAACTTGATGGTGTGAGCCTAATGTTCAATCAAAACCGAATTCATGTACAAATATGCAAGAAGAGTTATGATAGGGTATATGTTATGATATGGTATATGCAGGATAGTGAATGACAATAGACAATTGTAGGATCTGGAATGGCATCAAGAGGGGGGGTGAATTGGTGTATTAAAATCTTTTGTTCATCTTTACTTAATCTGAATGTGTTATGCGTAGCAGAAGCAAACAAGTATGAATATAAACACAAATAGAGAGAGAGAAGAGTAAGAAGAACAAACACAGGTTGTTATCGAGGTTCGGCCGAACTCCTGGCCTAC
>LTAE01012845.1:0-13328 GCA_001647135.1 Pontederia paniculata
TATATATTTAGTCATTCCTCTCATGATCATGAATGCAATATAGATTTAACACTTCAACTCTCGGATCTCAGAAACACGTAAATATATCAATTCGAGGAATGAATGATTTGAATTGTCACATCTTAATTTGTTAGTTGTGCTTGTATGCACTATTTCCATTGCGCTCCGTAATAATCTCCTATATAAAAAAATTTCGAACTCAAATATTCTTTTTTATTCAATCAAAATAGTTTTTTTACGACTATGACTCATTCAGAAAATTCTATAGATATCTTCCTTTTATTTTTATCATCAAGTAATTAAAACCAACTTGAAAAATGATATTGATAGATTTACGCTTTTACAAATCATTAAACCTTGGAACTAGGCCACTCAAAGTTTGTTTTCAAAATCTGGATTACTCTACCAAGTAGCTCTTTGGAACTAAATAAATGAGAATGGCAACCAACTCTTGATGAATTTAAATTGTTACAATTTATTTTACTTTTTTTAATAGGCCTTTTGTTTCAACATAAACTATTATAATAGTATGAATTTGGAAACAAGAGAAGCAAGAAATGATGATAGGGTAATGTCATCTTTTCTTGCATCTTCAACATAATATCTCTCTTGCAATTTTCGACCATATAGCATTTTTCTTGAAAATTTCAATAAATCATACGCTAATAGTGCATGAAAAATTTTCTTTTTAAAATATCTCTCATCATTTTTGACAAAATAAAAACTTATCTAAAAAATGGCCTTGGTACTTTTGCCCGAAAAAATATTACCATTCGCTCTTAATTATCATGAAGCAACAATATTCACCTATCTCCTTATCTTGTAAAAAATAAGTGAATCAAGAGTATATGATATTTGAGCTACACGCTAATATTATAATATATGTTTATGAGCCACAAGCATAATCCCATCCGAACAATATAAATCCAATATTCTCATAAATCTTATATAATAAATAATAGGATGATACATGAACCAGGAGAACTCTAATACTGTATAAATTAAGTTATCCCTAGATTATGAATTTCATTCAATATATGGGAACAATTCTAACCTCCAACCTCACGCTTGCATCTTGTCCTTCGTTCCATCTAGCAGATGATCCGTTTATCTTCAATTATTCGTTCTTATATCGAAAATTACCAATTGCATTTAATAATTGATATCATAACCTCAGGAGTTGATATGAAGTTCATTATTATAAGACCTATCACTACTAGAAAATCATGAATAAGCTGTGCATACTAACCACTCAAAAGATTACTCAATATTGACTGATTATTAGAGATGAGATATAAACTCATTAGAGATGCAATTTATGCTTATTCTCACCAACTTTGGTAGGTCATGTTGTTATCACATTAGCGACTGGCGATGCATACTGAACACTAGCCTATCAGTAAGTTGTAGTTTTATTTGCTCTTATTCATCCTTATTATTAAGAATAGAAATATAAAGATGTTACTCTTCCTCTTGGCTTAGGCTGTTAGGAGTTGATGATAACACATCTTATGTGGCATTAAAGCAAGATATACTGAATTCCATGATGAAGGTTGTATTGAAAATTAACTTCCTCTCTTAATGGTTTCACAAGGTGGGCTCGGCTACATCAAAATTATCAACAACTTAGACATCAGGGGGAGCGTTAAGAATACAAATATAAAGTTGTTGCTTTTAGAATTGTTGGTAGCATAGATAATTTCACACTTATATGACCCAATAATTTTCCAACTATATATGTGTTGCTATGGTAAGGCATCTTAGAAATAGAATTTTGCATCAGTCAATTGATGCTATATTAGTGTACTTTGTCGAATTATATGTGATGAGAGTCAAAAAGGGTGAGGAGCAAGTGAAGTAGTATATTTTTGTTGTTAAAGTGTTGCCAGCGTAACACTAAAATATCCTATAATTTGGCCCAGTGTGGTGTGAAATTCAAAATCAAGGTGTAGAATTAGTAGTAAACATTGACAGCATCCATCGTAGTCCTCCACCTTCCTTTGCATAGCATTTGCCCTAAATCGTTAGCCTCTATGTTGTGTTCACCCTCGATCAATATCCAAGTCGCCATCTACCTCTAAGTCACGTGATGCGTGCTTAGAGTAAAAAAATAGCGCTAGCTAATGCACTAATCATATTAAGTAATAAAGAACTAAGTAGAATATTGTTCCCACGAGAATTACTATTAACAATCCATCTAATCCTACAAACTACTAAGAGATAACATGAGTATTGGATAAAAATCCTAGATGGCGTAGAATCTAACGAAAATTATGATTTCCTCTGTAGAATTAATCAACTTATCTTAATTTCATACAGATTCGAACATTACTCTTTACGCTGACATCTTATCCATTAAATTCAACATGCATTAATATGTATTTCCTAAATCACCAATATGTATTCCCTAAACCAACTTAAAGGACCAACATATTGGTCATTAAAATCATTTAATGACTGAAATATAACTAGACGATGAGTATTTCAGTCCGACCACAAACCAATTGATCGACAAATAGATTTAACGACCGAGTAGTTCAACGCCAAATATTATTAAGGTCTACAATTATTGAGCATAATTATGGATTAATGATTTTATTTAATGGTTGTAATATGGTCTTAAGACCGAATTTATTACAGTGTTAATGACATATAATGATCTACCAAGTTAAATCGTCATTATCGACTAACGACATCATCTATAACGACCAGTCATGTCGGATAAGTTGGCCGTCAATGGGTTATAATGTCAAAATTTTGATATTATTGATCACTCTTCTCTTTTTTAATGACGTGTTTTCTTGTAGTGTCGCAAGGATAAAAATCAAAGGACGACACATTCAAAGTATTACTATTGTGGATGCTACCATGATGTGAAATACAATGCTTCAACTCAAAGTAAAAAAGTTCTAGCAATGAAGATAATTAATAATCAAATATTCCAAAGCATGATGCTAGTTAAAATACAGATCTCAATCAAACAACGAAAAGACATTAAACATATCATCCATGATCTTAGGAAGATTATTGAATAAAAAATTGATTTAATTAAACCAAAGGTTACACATGTTTTCCCTTACAGTAAAAACACTCTCTTACACGAAATAAGCAAAAGTGAGAAATCACATACAAAATTGATGCAAGATTTAACGAGATTCACCTTTAATTGGATTATATACTCATGTCTAATTTGCTACAGCTGCAGCAACAACCGTCCTTTGATGATGGCTACTTCCAGCGGCTGCTTGACGATGTGGGGGAGGAAGCAGCGCCGTTTTATGGAGGGGACTTCACTTCTTGCTTGAATCTCATTCCGTTCATCTAAAATATATCTAACTGCAAGTCCCAAAAATTAGTATGAAAATTTTGCAATTTGAGTGCCTATTATGTAACTTTTTTTTTACAAATATATTCACTGTCTAATTTTTAATATATACATTCTATAATAAAAACTAAAGATTAATCTATAAATTTAGTCATTCCTCTTATGCTCATGAATGCATTACAAATTTTACACTTCAACTCTCGGATCTAAGAAACACATAAAAATATGAATTCGAGGGATGAACGATTTGAATTGTCACATCTTAATTTGTTAATTGTGCTTGTATGCACTATTTCCATTGCGCTCCGTAACAATCTCCTATTTTAAAAAATTTCGAACTCAAATATTCTTTTCTATTTAATCAAAATAGCTTTTGTTGTCGTTTTCACTATTAAGTTTTTTTACGACTATGACTCATTCAGAAAATTCTATAGATATCTTTATTTTATTTTTATCATCAAGTAAATAAAACCAACTTGAAAAAGGATAATAATAGATTTACGCTTTTACAAATCATTAAACCTTGGTACTAGACCCCTCAATGTTCGCTTTCAAAATTGGGATTACTCCACCAAGTAGCTCTTTGGAACTAAATAGATGAGAATGACAACCCACTCTTGATGAATTTAAATTGTTACAATTTATTTTGCTTTTTGTAATAGGCCTTTATTTTCAACATAAACTATTACAACAGTACGAATTTGGAAACAAGAGAAGCAAGAAATGAAGATAGCGTAATTTCATCTTTTTCTGCATCTTCAACATAATATCTCTTTTGCAACTTTCGACAATATAGAATTTTTCTTCAAAATTCCAATAAATCATATGCTAATAGTGCATATCTCTCATCATTTTTGATAAAATATCTCTCATCATTTTTTATAAAATAAAAACTTATCTAAAAAATGGCCTTTGTACTTTTGACTGAAAAAATATTACCATTCGATCTTAATTATCATGAAGCAACAATATTTACCTATCTCCTTATCTTGAAAAAAATAACATGAATCAAGAGTGTATGATATTTGAGCTACACTCTAATATTATAATATATGTATATGAGTCACAAGCTGAATCCTATTCGAACAATATAAATCCAATATTCTCATAGATCTTATATAATAAATAATAGGATGATACATGAACCACGAGAACTCTAATATTGTATAAATTAAGTTATCCCTAAATTATGAATTTCATTCAATATATGGGAACAATTCTAACCTCCAACCTCACACTAGAATTTCGTCCTACGTTCCATCTAGAAATTGATCTGTTTATCTTCAATTATTCTTTCTTATATCAAAAATTACCAATTTCATTTAATAATTGATATCATAACCTTAGGAGTTGATACGGAGTTCAATATTATAAGACCTATCACTACTAGAAAATCATGAATAACCTATGCATACTAACCACTCAAAAGATTACTCAATATTGACTAACTATTAGAGACGTTTATGCTTATTCTCACCAACTTTGGTAGGTCATGTTGTTATCACATTAGCGATTGGCGATGCATACTGAACACTAGCCTATCGACAAAATTGTAGTTTTATTTGCTCTTATTCATCCTTATTATTAAGAATATAAATCTAAAGATGTTACTCTTCCTCTTGGCTTAGGTTGTTAGGAGTTGATGATAGCACATCTTACATGGCATTAAAGCAAGATATATTGAATTCCATGATGAAGGTTGTATTGAACATTAACTTCCTCTCTTAATGGTTCACAAGGTGGGCTCGACTACATCAAAATTATCAACAACTTAGACATCATGGGTAGCGTTAAGAATATAATATAACGTCGTTGCTTTTAGAATTGTTGGTGGCACATCTAATTTCACACTTATATGACCCAATAATTTTCCAACTATATATGTGTTGCTATGGCTGTGGCATCTTAGAAATAGAATTTTGCATCAGCCAAATGATGCTATATTAGTGTACTTTGTCCAATTATATGTGATGAGAGTCGAAAATGTTGAGGAGCAAGTGAAGTAGTATATTTTTGTTGTTAAAGTGTTGCCAGCGTGACACCTATAATTTGGCCTAC
Organism: Pontederia paniculata; assembly: GCA_001647135.1. NCBI lineage: Eukaryota > Viridiplantae > Streptophyta > Magnoliopsida > Commelinales > Pontederiaceae > Pontederia > Pontederia paniculata. Next base: position 5,384 of record LTAE01012845.1, read on the forward strand.
TCTGGATGAAAGAATGTGTGAAATTCAAAAACAAGGTGTAGAATTAGTAGTAAACATTGACAACATGTATCGTAGTCCTCCACCTTCCTTTGCATAGCATTTTCCCTAAATAGTTAGCCTCTATGTTGTGTTCACCCTCGATCAATATCCAAGTCGCCATCTACCTCTAAGTCACGTGATGCGCGCTTAGAGTAAAAAAATATCGCTAGCTAATGCACTAATCGTATTAGGTAATAGAGAACTAAGTACAATAATGTTCCCACGAGAATTACTATTAACAATCTATCTACTCCTACAAACTACTAGGAGATAACATGAGTATTGGATAAAACTGATTTTTTGAAAGAATAAAGATAACAAAAAAAACAATCTTTGATGACAACAAGCACTAATTAAGATAAGATAAGATAAGATAATGACAAACTATGTTTCTTCTATATGTAAATCCAACCATAATTTAAATTATTTCAAACTCCTAGATGGCGTAGAATCTAACAAAAAATATGATTTCCTCTGTAGAATTAATCAACTTATCTTAATTTCATATAGATTCGATCATTCCTCTTTACGTTGACATCTTATCCATTAAATTCAACATGTATTAATATGTATTTCCTAAACCACCAATATGTATTCCCTAAACAAACTTAAAGGACCAACATATTGGTCATTAAAATCGTTTAATGACTGAAATATAACTAGACGATGAGTCTTTCAGTCCGACCACGAACCAATTGATCAGCAAATAGATTAAATGACTGAATAGTTAAACGCCAAATATTATTAAGGTCTACAATTATTGGCCATTATTATNAACTAGACGATGAGTCTTTCAGTCCGACCACGAACCAATTGATCAGCAAATAGATTAAATGACTGAATAGTTAAACGCCAAATATTATTAAGGTCTACAATTATTGGCCATTATTATGGATTAACGACCTATTTAATGGTTGTAATATGGTCTTAAAGACCGAATTTATTACGATGTTAATGACATATAATGATCAACCAGGTTAAATCATCATTATTGACTAACGACAACATCTATAACGACTATTCATGTCGGATAAGTTGGTCGTTAATGAGTTATAATATCAAAAATTTGATATTAATGATCACTCTTCCCTTTTTTAATGACGTGTTTTTTGTAGTGTCGCAAGGATAAAAATCAAAGGACGACACATTCAAAGTATTACTATCGTGGATGCTACCATGATGTGAAATACAAAGCTTCAACTCAAAGTAAAAAAGTTCTAGCAATGAAGATAATTAATAATCAAATATTCCAAAGCATGATGCTAGTTAAAATACATATCTCAATCAAACAACGAAAAGACATTAAACATATCATTCATGATCTTAGGAAGATTATTGAATAAAAAATTAATTTAATTAAACCAAAGGTTACACATGTTTTCCCTTACAGTAAAAACACTCTCTAACATGAAATAAGCAAAAGTGAGAAATCACATACAAAATTGATGCAAGATTTAACGAAATTCACCTTTAATTGGATTATATACTCATGTCATGATTGAGTTTTTCTTTGATGTGTAAAAATAACAAATGATGCAATATTCAGAACTCAAACCCTAGGGAGTTTAAATAGGGACTCCCAATATTAAATAGAAGATTGAAACCCTACAGCTATACGAGACGGGCGGCTTTGCCGCCACAATTATTCGAGAGCTTGTGATACATAGAGGGTCATATAAATTTATCAATAAATCTCCACTTAACTTAAATTATCATCAAAGTATATGATTTATCATGCTCTACTGCTACCAGTTCCGCCTCCAGTCTAGTGTCAATTGTTTATGTTTAGCAAGTCCAAGAAATGTTGGAACTCCTGTGAGAAATTTACTTGATGAACATATCAACAAGTGATGCATGCAAAAAATGTCATGCATATCATGTCACTTATCATATCTTTTCGTTCATTTCATGTATATACGGATAATGATCTTAATAAGTAGTAAGTACTTTTATTATGTCAACACACACACATATATATATATATATATGGATAATGTTCTTCATTGCTAGTAGCTAAACCATTTTATTTTGGGAGTTTATAGACTTGCAAAGGCGAATCAATCCTTTTATTTTGATTATTGAAATTTTAAGATGAACAATCCTCAAAGAGATAACAATGTTGTTGTACAGAGGAAGTGGAAATATGTCGTCGTATTAAATTATTTTCTATTTGATCATCAGAAAAAAATTGAAGTAGTTTCAAAGTTTTGATTGATGGACATTAAACAACGATCAAGACATCATTCATATGATCTATTTGTTTTGGCGCAACAAGCTCAACAAATATATTATACTAGATATCCATGCAAAAGAAAAAAAAATAAATAATGGGTTTCTTGTATGGTTCAAAGCATATTATTCTTAAAAGAGAAAATGATAAGTGAATGTGACAATACTACTACAAGAACAAATCACATAATCTAACTTGAATGAATCTGATTATTATCACATATCAATTTTACTATATGAAAGATGAATTACAAGGTCTTTCTTTTTTTATGCAACCTGAAATAATAATCCAATTAGAATAGATAAATAGAATCATTGAGAAAAACATGAGATAATCAATAGGAGCAATCACTTGATTACTATGATTCTTCGTGATCATAGTATCAAGAAACCTTTATTAATGATCATCTCAACTTGTCTCTATTCTTGATTCTTTCTTTTCAAGAAGAACCTCTTCGTCTTCTTTCTTAAAATTCATCGCTTCTTCTCTCCTATTCTCACCATTAAAAGAGATTAATCCCTCTCTTTTTAGTGCCACATGTGGATTAGAAAACACCAAGATAAAAAAAATATTTTTTTTCTCCTTTCATATGCCTTAGCCTGTTATCCCTATAAGTAGATAGAAGTTTTAATTTATATCTCGTATGGACTCCCATGTTGCACGATCTACACGATTCAATGGATTGATCCTCATGAACGCGGGCCGTGTGCGAGAGGGACGCGGTCCATGTCCGATTGTCCACGGTTGGCTATTTTCTTTTTTTATGATGATTAACTCTAAGTTTCCGTATAGAAACTTCATGCTATTAAATCCAAATTAAAGTAAAAGTTTTGAAATCTATCAGAATATCAAAACTAGAATCCTGACATAAATCATTTATACAAGAAAAATCTATATCTATGAGGGACCCGCCTAGGAACATAACTTGTTCGTCAATCTATTATCGATATTGTGTCTCCTCCTCTTTATCTCCTCCACTCTCATAGTGGCTGATCATTGTTGTCCTCTTGTTGATGTTCCTTTAGATCAAGAAAGAAAGAAGGCGAAAGAAAGATAGAGAGAGAGAGAGAGAGAGAGAGAGAGAGAGAGAGAGAGAGAGAAAGAAAGAAAAAGATTTTTTTAACCAAGATTAAAATTTTGAATCTTGTCTTCTTCTTCAGTGTAAATAATGCCCACAGTGAATTTTTGTTCGTAAAATGTTCAAGCCATTTTTTTGTAAGTTCAAACCATCTTTTTTATTTTTTTAAGTGGTAGAAACGTTTAAAAATAACAAAAAAATAAGAATGGCATAGTTTAATGACCGCTCTTTCCTTTGTTAATGATGTATTTTCTTGTAGTGTCGCAAGGATAAAAAATCAAAGGGCCACACTTTCAAAGTATTACTATCGTGGATGGTATCATGATGCGAAATACAATGCTTCAACTCAAAGTAGAAAAATCTACCACTGAAGATAATTAATAATCAAATATTCCAATGCATGATGCTAGTTAACAGGGGCATACTCACATATACCCCGGGGGGGCTCCACCCCCCAACTTTTCGGTATATATAGTATATATATACGTATATACTAGTAGTTATAGTCAATAAATAAAATAAATGTTAATAAATTATTATAATTATCTAATTGACATAGTGGATAGGTGGTTTTGACTAACATCTAAAGGTCTAGGGTTCAAATCTAGGTCTCTCCCATTTTTTTTATAATTTATTATTATATATTTTGACCCCCCCTAACTTTTTGGCCCCTCCTATTTTTCCTTCCTAGGTCTGTCCCTGCTAGTTAAAATAAGGATCTTAATCAAACAAGGATAAGACATTAAACATATCATCCATTTTCTAAGGAAGATTATGAATAAAAATTGATTTAATTAAACCAAAGGTTACACATGTTTTCCCTTAAAGAACACTCTCTTACACGAAATAAGCGAAAGTGAAAATTCACATACAAAATAGGTGCAAGATTTAACGAGGTTCACCTTTAATTGGTATACATACTCATGTGATGATTGAGTTTTTCTTTGATATGTGAAAATAACAAATGATGTAATATTTAAAACCTAAATTCTAGGGAGTTTATATAGGGACTCCCAATATTAAACCCTTGAGCTGATATGGGACATTAAACATCGATCAATACATCATTCTTATGATCTTTTTGTTTTGACGCAACAAGATCAACAAATATATTATACTAGATATCCATGCAAAAGAAATAAATACGAATAATGGGTTGCTTGTACGGTTAAAAGCAGATTATTCTTAAAAGAGAAAATGATAAGTGAATGTGACAATACTACTACAAGAACAAATCATATAATCTAAACCTGAACGAATCTTATTACTATATCACATATCAAATTTACTATATGAAAGATGAAATACAAGGTCTTTCCTTTTTTTATGCAACATGAAATAATAATCCAATGTGAATAAATCAATAGATATTCATTGAAAAAAACGTGAGATAATCAATAGGAGCAATCACATGATTACTATAATTCTTTGTTATCATAGTATCAAGAAACCTTTAGGGGTTGTTTGGTTGTGGAATAAACATGGGAATATCTTTTTATTCCTGTAATTTAGCCAAACGCCCATTAGAGTAGGGTTATATCATTTTTTTAAAAAACTACTTAGAAAACCGTAAAACCACTGACTTTTTCACATTAACTCCAACTTTCTTATTCTTCTAAAATGGTGGAATATCTTATATTCCATGATTTTTATTTTATAATCACATTTTATTTTATTTTTGTTTTTGTACACATGCTATTATACTCTTTATATTATTTATTATAATTATCATTCATAAATTAATTATCCTCTCAACTTGTCTCTATTCTTGATTCTTTCTTTTCAAGAAGAACCTCTTCGTCTTCTTTCTTAAAATTCATCTCTTCTTGTCTCCTATTCTCGCCATTAAAATAGATCAATCCCTCTCTTTTCAATGCCACATGTGGATTAGAAAAGACCAAGAGAAAAAAATATTTTCTCCTTTGATATGCCTTAGCCTCCTATCCCTATAAGAAGAGAGAATTTTTAATTTATATCTCATATGGACTCAGACCATGTTGCACGATCTAGACGATTCAATGTTTTGATCCTCATGAACACGGGCCATGTGGGAGAGGGACGTTGGTCCATGTCCGATTGTCCATAGTTGCCTATTTTCTCTTTTTAAGCTGATTAACTCTAAGTTTGTGTATAGAAACTTCATGCAATTAAATTCAAATTAAAATAAAAGTTTAGGGATCTATCAAAAGATCAAAACTAGAACCCTGGAATAAATCATTTATACAAGAAACATCTATAACTATGACGAATCCACCTAGGAACATATCTTGTTCGCCAATGTATTATCGATATTGTATCTTGTCCTTTTTATCTCCTCGGCTCTCATTGTGGTTGATTCTTGTTGCCCACTTGTTGATGTTCCTTTAGATCAAGAGAGAAAGAGAGCGAAAGAAAGATAGAGAGAGAAAAGAGAGAGAGAGAGGGAGAGAGATAGAAAAGAGAAGAGGAAGATACCCGGAATGGTATGTTGCAGATTAGGTTTATAAAAAGGAGGTTAAGGTTGCAGATTAGGTTAAAATCAAATCAAACTCAAAGTCCAAAGTCTAATAAAATTAGAATTTTATCTTTTAAGAGCAACATAGTCTGTGTCCGAATTGTAAAAGGTCCATGTATTCTTTTTTTTATAGTTTTTCTTTAAATAATTTTAAAATATGCTAATTTTATAATAATTCATTGATTTTTTTTATCTTACTTAGGTATGCATGCAAGTATACTTAATTAATATTGAATAATTATTGAGACATAGAATATAAATAGGGAATGAAATAACTTGGCCTTTCTACTATTACTAATTTGCATTCATAATAACATATATATGCAAGGTTCGCAATTTTCATATAACTAATGGAAGCTGACTTTGCCAACATTCTTGGTTGTGATTTCTTGTTTTCGATCATATAATAAAAAATTTGTTATAAAAAAGATTTTTAACCAAGATTAAAATTTTGAATCTTGTCTTCTTGTTTACTGTAAATAATGCCCACTGTGAATTTCTGTTTGTAAAACGTTCAAACTATTTTTTTGTAAGTTCAAACAATCTTTTTTTATATTTTTAAGTGGTTGACACATTTAAAAATAATAAAAAATAAGAATGACATACTTTAATGACCACTCTTCCCTTTGTTAATGACGTGTTTTCTTGTAGTGTCGCAAGGATAAAAATCAAAGGACCACAATTCAAAGTATTACTATCGTGGATGCTACCATGATGCGAGATACAATGCTTTAACTCAAAGTAAAAAAAAATCTACCACTGAAGATAAATAATAATCAAATATTCCAATGCATGATGTTAGTTAAAATAAGGATCTCAATCAAACAACGAAAAGACATTAAACATATCATCCATGTTCTTAGGAAGATTATGAATAATTTAATTAAACCAAAGGTTACACATGTTTTCCCTTACAGTAAAACACTCTTACACGAAATAAGAAAAAGTGAAAAATCAAATAAAAAATAGATGCAAGATTTGACGAGGTTCGCCTTAAATTGGGTTACATACTCATGTGATGATTGAGTTTTTCTTTGATGTGTAAAAATAACAAATGATGCAATATTGAGAATTCAAACCCTAGAGAGTTTATATAGGGACTCCCAATATGAAATAGAAAATGATAACCCTAGAGCTGACAATGGACAGGTGGCTTTGCCGCCCCAATTATTCGAGAGCTTGTGATGCATAGAGGGTCATATAGATTATCAACAATCTCCACCTTAACTTGAATTACCATCAAAATACATGATTTATCATGCTCTACTATCAATTGTTTATGTTTAGCAAGTCCAAAAAATATTGGAACTCGCTGTGAGAAATTTACTTGATGAACATATCAGCAAGTGATGCATGCAAAAAATGTCATGCATATCATGTCACTTATCATATCTTTTCGTGCATTTCATGTATATACAGATAATGATCTTCATAACTAGTAAGTACTTTTTTATGTCAACATATATATATGGATAATGATCTTCATAGCTAGTAGCTAAATCTTTTTTCTTTTGGAAGTTTATAGATTTGCAAAGGCGAATCAATCCTTTGATTTTGATTATTGAAATTTCAAGATGAAAAATTCTCAAAGTGAATGCAGAGGAAGTGGAAATATGTGTTGTATCTAGGATCCCGAGATATTTTTGATAATCACAAATTTGTAAGGGAACTTAGTTTGTATTAATGAATTTGTTGAGCTGATTTCTGAAATAAGATATTCAAGTTCATAAGTTGTTAGGTCGACCAAAGCTAAAGGAATGAACGACCTATGCACACGGAAGATATTTCAGAAGAACTACATGTGTACAGTGGTTGTCCTAAGAATATAGAGTGGTCGACCAGTATTGAAGGAGAATGCATGAGAAGAGGGATCAGAGGTTGAACGGTCGACCAAAGAAATAAAGGGGACGACCGAAGCAAAGGGCTAAATTGGAGAGGTCGTCCGATGATGAGAATGGGCGACCGAAGGCAACACCTTTATTACCAGAGGTTGGAGAACGGGCGGTCCAAGGAGAAGTGGACGCCCGGTAAAGACTTAGCCAAAGAAGGAATCTTGGCTAAGTAAAGAAGAGGTCGCCCGAGGCTGAAGAGCGGACAACCGAAG
>LTAE01012846.1:0-13328 GCA_001647135.1 Pontederia paniculata
TATTTATTTTTCTAGTATAATAAAGTTTAAATAATGTTTATAAAAATAGATATACCCAAAATTTTATATCACAAATAATATTGATGAATTAATGATAAGAGAAAAAGAAAAAAAAACATAACTATATAATAAATAAGTTAAACACACAACAAAATAATATATAAAAAATATAAATGTACTTGAGGAGCCAAGAAAGGAAAGGAACTTAGAAGGGCAAAGATCAAAGAAACTAAAAAAATAGTGAGACAAATATTTTTTCAAACTATGGGTTAATAATATGACACTAAAATACTTTAGGAATCCTCTAAAAGAAGTTAATAAACAATAAATTTGTTTAAATTAACTATTAGATGAGTTTTAGAACGTATTTGCATTAATTAAATTGAAAAGCAATGAGCAACATAATTAAAGTGCTAAGTTCGGTGGGGAAAAAAAAAGGAAAAGTAAGGCAACATACCCGAAATTTTATATATAGTATGGATGACTTGTAACAGGAGTAAATAAAAAATAATAATTACCAAATAAATAAGTTAAACACAAAAAAATTACTATACAAAAATTTGATAAATGTACCACAGGAGTAAAAAAAATTAGACAAGGGTAAAAAATCAGTGAAATCAATAAACCAGTGGGATAAATATTTTTTTCAAACTATGAATTAATAATATAAGATACTAAAAAGTTGACTTTTTTGAGTGATTTTATGATTAAAAGAAGTTACTAAATTTGATTATGCTATATATTAATTGGGCTTAGTACTTTCATTGATTTGATAAATTTAACGTGAGAAAAAGAGGAAAACTATGACACCACCGTTGTCTGAATAGGCGACGATGCCCAAGAAAAAATTGGATGAAATCACATGTGCTTTCATCCACATAAATTTTGAAAAAAAAAACACACAAAATTATGTTTTTCTTATACCCCCAAAGAAAATAGCAACTGTTTATCACATTAATAATTTATAGTATTTGCATAATTTCAATAAAAAAAACCATTAATGCTTCTGCTATTTATATGTCCTCTCCTCACTTATCATTTGTCAGCAGGCCGAGGCCGAGGCCTTTTTATTTGGTTATAAGCCATTTTTAACTTCCCCCGCAGTTGCGCTACTTTGTCTTTGTTGTCGCTCCCATTTCAAACAGAAGGTTAGCAATGGCGGCCGTCCCTCTTCCCCCTCCAAACAGAACCCTTCTTACTTCCTCCGCCTCCTCCTCTTCGCCTCTCCGCTCCGATCCATGGAGAACCCGTCTTCATCTCGACCTTGCTCCTCTAAGATCCTCTCGTCCTCCCATCGTGGCCGGACGCCCCCGAGCCGTCGCCGTCGCTGCCGGCCTCCCACGATCCGAGCACGACGTTGTCGTCGTCGGAGCTGGGATCATCGGGTTGACCATTGCTCGGCAGCTGCTCCTCTCTTCCGACCTCTCCGTGGCCGTGGTCGATGCCGCTGTCCCCTGTTCCGGCGCTACTGGAGCTGGTGTGTTTGCAATCGTCTTGCGGATTTCCTTTCTTCTTTCATTTCCATGTTTTAATTTTCGCGACAGGTAGCTCCTTTCTGATTGATTGGTGCTAAATGCAGGGCAAGGGTACATCTGGATGGCGCACAAGACGCCCAGCAGTGAGACTTGGGAGCTGGCGATGCGGAGCAAGCAATTGTGGGAAGAGTTGGCGGAGAGCATAGAAGGCAAGGGCATGGATCCAGCTCAAGTTCTTGGATGGAAGAAGTCAGGTGTGTGACGTATATCTATTAATTTCATTACTTGCCTTTTCTACTAAGGTGTGTTACAAGAGGCCTAAACCTATTTGAGAATAGAATTTGAACTAATTTGGAATGTATCCGTTAAAAATGAATGAGATCCTTATACACCTATTAGGATTGGAATCCTTCAGGATGATAGCCAAAGCCTATGATATGTTTGATCAAGTCTGCTTCCTTTTATGCTTTCTTTAATGGGAATCCTGAATCTTATTGCACCAATTGAACTAATCCTGAAAAAATAGGGGCAGTAAAAATGTCAGCCACTTCCTTTTGTTCCAATAAAAGTTATAATCTTTATTTGTTCTTCTTGATTGAGTTTTATAAGTCAGTAGACTGAAAGCATTAGTAGTCTAAAGGACCAATACATTTTACTTGTGTTGATCCATTGTTGCAGATATCTTTACCTGGAAACTACTAGCTTTGAGTTGGAAAATCTTAGAGAAACTGCATGTTAAGATTCTTTTGCTTTGTTCTTGAAGTTAGTTACCACATGTTGAGTATAAGTACATGTGACTTTTTACACTCCAATTAAATAGGAAGCTTGTTGGTTGGTAGAAATTTGGCGGAGTTGGGCATGCTAGAGGAAAGAGTCAGGCTTCTGAATAAAGCTGGAGTGGAAGCGGAGTTCTTGTCTGCATCTTCATTGCAATCAAAGGAACCGGCATTGAATGTTGGGAAGCAAGGTGGAGCTGCTTTTCTGCCAGATGATTGTCAATTGGATGCATTTCAAACTGTTGCTTTCATAGAAGAGGTCCACATGCTTTTACCCCTATGGTTTTATTATTGACAATGTGTTATTGATTCCATGTCATAAATCCTGAACATTTTTTATTGGATGTGATAGGAAAATAAGTATTTTACCTCAGAAGGCAGGTATCAAGAGTTCTATGGAGATCCTGCTGTTCAATTAATAAGGTAGCCAATTAGTCATGACTTTGAAAGTCTTTTAGATATCGTTGGTAATATAGCTATATCAATTTTTTTCTTAAAAGAATGTATATTATACTCAAATTATGCAGCTCTGGAAATGCACAAGCAGTTGAAGCTGTGCAAACGTCTAAAAATACCTTGCATGCTAAAAGAGCTGTTGTGATTGCTGCCGGTGCTTGGACTGGGCCCTTGTTGCAAAGCTTTAGCAGCAACCCAATTAGTTTGCCAGTTGTACCTGTGAAACCCCGAAAGGTTGATCATTCAGCTTTAGTAGGATGAAAGTTGCAATGAATTCTTTTGCTCTTATAATTTTTTTCTTCTCTTTTGTGGTTTGCATGATATTGACAACGAAAGTACAAAATATCCAGAAGAACTCTTAGTTTCCATCATTGTATTTCATGATATGTTCTTCGCTTGTGCTCTCCCGAATGTCTAATGAACATCCATAGAGTAGCCACAGCCTCTCAGGCGGCTGACATCCTTGGACAATTTCAATATGATTTTCATATCATCATCAAGGATGCAGTGTTTCATAGATGACATAATTATCTAGTTTGAAATTTCATCTTTTTAAGTTTAAGATGTAGTATGTTTCCCGTTGCTTGACATGGTGACCAAAGGAAATAAGAAATTCTGTTGACATGTTAAATCATATCATGCTTTATATCAAATTTTATATTTGTTATTGAATAACTTGGATGGTCTTGGAATTTGATCATTTGTTATATTATAAGAACAAGTTTTAGAATGAAATGACCTTATTTTGATGCATGCATTATTCCTCAAAGCTGCACTAGAATATAAAATACAGTTGATTACATTAGTAAGAGCTGCCTCTGATGCTGGAGTTATTGGGGGATTTGGTCTCAGTATAACAGTGCTGTGTTCAGTTAGACAATTTTTATATCATTATGATTATATATATATATATATATATATATATATATATATAAGACTTCTAGTTCTGTTAGTTCTGGAATTTTGCCTATCTTTATGATTGTATCTCCTTGAATGTCTAGGGTTATCTTCTTGTTTTGGAGGATTTCGACAAGATTCAACTAAATCATGGACTGATGGAGGTAGGATATATTCATCATCAAACTGCCACTTCATCTGACACATCTTCTGCTTCAGAAGTTGAACATGGTCAGACTATGTCTTCTATATCAATGACTGCAACTTTCGATGTCAAGGGGAATTTTCTACTAGGTAGTATCATATTTGTTTGAGTTGTTTCTCATGATATCCTTGAATAGATATTCTATCATTATATTGAGGAGATGAAGGATGTATAAACAATGTAAGTGCATATTTTTCATAGACATATTCATAAAATAATTACATTTATAAGAAGAATCTGCTGCTACATATTACGCACTTTTTCTCTTGAGTTTATGTGCATAAAGAAGTCTTATCATATATGCAATATAATGTCATAATAATCAATTTCGACCAACTAACTTTATCTTGAGTGTTTGAAGAACACATGACATTTGAGGATTTTGTTTTCACTTTACTTTATCCTGATTTTTCTACTTTATCACCTCCTTTGTAATACCAAACAAGTATCACTTGTCAGTAAAATGAAGACCTATTTGGTTATTCTCAATTAAAAGCAGGAAATTATCATAAATATCCAATTGTTCCCCTGAATTTGTATACCACATGATTGTCTATTTTTGGCTAACAGAATCTACAGTCGATAGATTATAGTTTCCTCTACTTGCTCCCCATCCATATTTCAGGAAGTAGTCGCCAGTTCATTGGATTTGATAGAGAAATAGATGAAGCTATCATCAAACGTATATGGGATCATGCAGGGGAATTCTTTCCTGTGCTTAAAGATTTGTCTCCTGACATCAGCATTGGCAGTAAGATAAAGTTGGGACATCGCCCTTACAGTAAGTTCTCAGTTCTATTCTGGTAAATCATTTGCATTTTTTCCGTTACACTCAGCTATTTAGGCATTTCCCCGCAATAAGACTTGTCGGAAACATGGATAATACTAATGCTGATTCTTTTTTCAGTGCCTGATGGGAAACCAGTTATTGGCCTCGTTCCTAGTTCATCAAACATTTTTCTTGCGACTGGACATGAAGGAGGCGGACTTTGCATGGTAATTCCCATGTAAATGGATATTTCTATGTGAAGTCCTTTTTTTTATGATTTTCTGAGTTGTTGCATATATGTGCTACCATTGCTTTCATTTTTTCAAGCTCTTGATATGTTTGACTGCTGAATAAGAGTTTCTTGATGGGTTTACAGTTCATTCATGACCATCATATGATTGGAAATTTATATATGTTTTCGACATTTAATAGTTGAAAGCAAGGTTGTTAAGATTGAGATCTTACAAGAAAGTTGAAAGATCGGCGATGGCAAAAGGATAGTTTGATTTTGTGAAAGATCTTGCGTAGATCGTAAAGAAGATCCTATTAATTAGATAGTAGGATCGATATGAGGTTAAATATAGGAAGATCGTAAGATAGATCGTAAAAGATCGAAATCTTGACAACCTTGGTTGAAAGTACTGGTTAGTAAATACTGAATAATAGTAAAAAAACCCAAATTTATGGTCTGCTTGTTTGGTTTAGTCATGGTCAATTTTCAAACACTTTCTAAGTGATTATTTGCAAGTCCCATTGTTGGATATGATTTCGCATGAAAGAAAGCTTTGCTCCCTCAAAGAGGGAAAGAAAATAACATATCTGGATCTCAAGCCTTATGTGATACGATAATTTTGTTATAATTTTCCGGACGACCTGCAAACGGAAATTTTTATAGTGAATGAACTTTCTTACATGACACTGTTATGAAAATGTCACAATAGTACGCATCTAACTATTTCATGACATTGCCATATTTTCAGGCTTTGGGCACTGCAGAAATGGTTGCTGACATGATACTTGGCAACCATGGAAAAGTAGATTGCATGCCTTATAGGGTACAAGGCAGATTTTGCTGATAGCCTTCGACCATGTCAATTATTTTCATTATAATGTACAATTTTTGTAAGCCAGTGCTTGATGTTATCGTTGGTTTATATTCTTCCTACTGTAGCCACATAAGGGCATATGCTTGCCCACATTGTTTTTGCTATTGACATCTCCTTATTTCCTCTGGTGATAGTTTTGATACATATCTCCACTTGTGCTTACAGATAAGAAGTAATTAACATTCTTGCAAGATCAGAAAGATTGAAGTAATTAACATACTCTCATCAAATTGGAAATGAGTTGTTTTACTTTGTTTGTTTTATTGTTGAAAATAAGTTGTTGGAAAAATAGGTTTTCTTTACTTTTCTATGTTCTGTAGGCCACATATAGTGAACATTGTTTTTGCTATTAGCATGCACGCAAGATCAGTAAGATGGAAATCTACATGTCGAGGTAAAGGATGACTTGTCTTAAGCCATGTTAGAATCAAGATATTAATCCGTCAGTAAGGTTGTTGTTCGATCGTCGCGTTTATGGTGTCCAAGCCACTGCCAATGATGTAGTTGCGACATCTCATCTCTCAACCCCACTCCATCATCGCCGTCATTCTCAACGCTCTCGTTGGACAACCACTCCGTCCGTCGCCCTCACCTTGCTTCGCTTCATTTCCCTTGTGTCCTCTTCGGTTGGGTGAACAATTCCGCGGTCGTAAACGATCGTTAGGTTTCATGTTCGACCGTCGCATCCTTCCTTCGATGTTGTTGGTAGGGTTCTTGTTCTAGTGTCGTGTCCTTCGGTGCTTGAAGTCATCACCAACTACATGCGCTGGGACATTTGACTTCCCAATTCTAGTCCATCATCATCATTATTCTTAGCGCTCTCATTGGACAACGGTTCTTCCTGTCTTCATTCTCGTTCGTCCTTTTTGGTTGGGTGAACAAGTCGGCCACATACACGTTTCTTGTTTGTAGTCAACTGGAAATCATTTTCTTGCTTGACCAAAAGTTATTAAAAACTAGAAAATGACAAGAAAACACTTTCATCAAAACAAAATAAACCTAATTAAAAAAGTAGTTACAAAAGTTGTTAAAGAAAATACATTGAAAGTAAGATAACGATATGCTTTGGGACATCTCAGGATATTCTCCTCCACTCAAGTCGACGTTATAGTTTCAAAGTATTCAATTTTCTATTTGGATTACCCAAGTATTTTGGCAAATTCCTAACTTGTGTCAGCGTTCGATCTTCCTTTACATCGATCAAGGTATTCCTTCTTGCATTTTGGGCCTTGAACAATAAGAACTTCTTTGGCTTATTTTATAAATTGTTCTCAAATGGTCAATGAAGTGCGATATGAAATTCCACGCTTGGAATCTTCAATGTCTCCCACAAAAGACTTGAGTAGACTGATGTAAAAGACGAGATGTTGGTGCAATTGAAGGGGAAGTTTGAGTTTTTGCAAGATCTTGAAGGGCTCTTCATAGCGTCACATCCCACTTAGTCGGAGATGCTGTTGCATTTTGTTTAAGACTCGATCTCCGACGGTGAAATTCAGATCTCGATGAGCCACCCACTTCTTCATACGTTTGGCCGCTTGGTGGAGACATACTCGGGCTATGTCATTATGCTCTTGTCATTCCCTGGTCATCTGATGCATGTCAAAGTCTTTGCCACCATAAGGTGGGAGCAACAACATTGGGTATAAGGGGTTGTTGCCCCATCATTATCTCAAAGGGACTCTAGTTGGTCGACTCGCTCATTTTAAGGTTGTAAGAGAATTGAGCGATGTTGAGTAGCTTGACTCAGTCCTTGTTTGCACATAAATAATGCCTCAAGTAGATCTTCAAGATGCAGTTTATCTTTTTGTCTGACCATCTATTTGTGGGTGGAGTGTAGTGGAGAAATGCAAGTTGTAGACCAACATCTTGAATAGCTCTTTCCAAAAGTTGCAATGAATTAGTCTCGATCAGTCATGATGATTTGAGGAAGACCCTAGTACTTCACTACATGTTTCAGGAATAACTCTGTAGCTTTAATAGCATGAAAACTTATAGAGTCGACAACGAAGATGACATACTTGGAGAACCAATCTACAACCACCATAATGGTACCCGCCCCTTAGAATAGGGCATACCGTGATAAAGTCCATGGAGACATACCTCTATGGTCGCTTTGGAAAAGCAAGGGTTCAAAGAGTCGTCGAGGCACTTGGTTGATGAGCTTGTCATGTTGGCAAACGAGGCATGTCTTAAAAAAAAGCTTCGATTTTATGCTCTATTCTTGGCTAGAAATATGTCTCCTTAATGAGTGATAGAGTGTGGCAGATACTTGGATGTCCTACACATTTTGAATCCTAACACTCCTTTGTGATCTCACACTGTAAGTTGTCGAACATAGGAATATATGCAAAGTTCCTTGGTGAAAATAACCCCATCCTCCACCCAAATTAGCATGTCCTGCCCTGCTTCGCATTTTGAACAGGTTCTTTGTCACGAGGTCTGACTGTAGCCCTTTTTTATTCTCTCAATCATGTCAGCCTAAGAGGTCATGGCTGCTAATTCTGCTCTATGGTTGAGGGTGTTGACAATGACACTCATTTTGTTAGGCTTGTGTTCCAAAACATAATCAAATATAAAGACTTGCCATTTCGTTTGCTTTGGCAAGAGCTTCTTTTGAGTTTCGAAGTAGCTAGTCATGACACTATTAGTCTTGATGAGAAAACACGACCCAAAAAAACATGGTGATATCGTCATGTCCTTAACAAAGGATCACCATTGTCATCTCCTTCTTGTGCATAGCATAGTGTCATTTCGTGTGTGGAGCTTCCAGTTCTCAAACACACAGGAAACTCCTTTGGCACACAAACGTTGTCGACGGAAAAGTTGGGGCGTCCATATGGACCTCATAAACTTTGGCATGGTTCGAAGGCCAAGGATTAGTTCTTCCATCATGGCCCTTTTGAGAGTGTCAAATACTTCTTGGCAAGTAAGCTTCCAATCCACTTTTGCAACTTTCGAAGGAGGCTCGTCTAGTCACATAAGAGTACCCTTTAACAAATTGTTTATAATAGTTTGCCAAGACAAGAAATGAACGTAGCTCGGGAACTCTCTTGGGCAGTTCCCACTCCACAATGGTCTAGATCTTCTCTCCATTTATCTTTAACTTGCCTCTTTCGATGACATAGCCTGAGAAGTACATTTCCACCTGGGCAAAAACGCACTCTTCAAGATTGACATAGAGCTCGTTCTTTCGTAACACCTTGAACACTCGCTTGATGTGTTCGATGTGCTCGTCCAAGTGCAACTATAGATGATAATGTCATCAAGGTACACAACCACAAATCTATCAAGGAAAGGTTGCGATACCTTATTCATGAGGGTGCAGAAGGTCACATGGGCATCACCAAGAACTCAAAGTAACCATAGTACATCACACACGCCATCTTATGCACATCTTCGTGACAATACGGACTGCCAATAGCCCAAACGAAAATCCAACTTGGTAAATCACCTTGCATCGTAAAGTTGGCAAACAAGTCAACCATAAGAGGGATGGAATACTTATTTTCCATTATAAGCTTGTTAAGTACCCTGTGTAATGCACATGCGAAAGATTCCATCATGCTTCTTCTGAAACAACATCGTGTGCCATATGGAGATTTGGAGGACCAAGCATATCATGCATCGAGAAGTTCGATTAGTTTCTTATGGAATTCTATGAATTCTTGAGGGCCAACCTGTAAGGAACTTTAGAAGATGGTTTCGATCCTAGGATCAAGTCGATGACCTGGTCCACTTCACGCTTCAAAGGTAACCACTTAGGCAACTCCGAGGGCATGACATTCTCAAAGTGTTTGAGGGCCATGAGAAGTTCGGGCGGAGTTGACAAGGAAGACCTTCGATCAATCTTGTGCTTGGAATCTCTTATCAATCTTACAAGGATGTTGTTGGGCACACTAGGGATTGAATATAATCAAGGAGTTGGTTAGCGGGATGAAACATGTCGTGATTTGTCGAAGGAGATATCCACCATCACGTCATAATCATCCATGGGCATCACCATGACGTTGAAGCTCCCTAACCACTTGGCAATATGAACCTTTATTTCAAGAGATATCCTCGTGGTTGAGATGGACTTCGAGTACCGTCTTGAAGGTGTGGTAGTCTTCTTGAGAGCAACTTTAGCTTCTTGACAGTCATTTTCGACACAAAAAAAACTCTGATGCACCTGTGTCAATGAGGGCATTGAAGATTTTTCGATTTAGCTCGATGCCAATGTATACCTGAGCAGTTGATGTAGTGCTCCTCTAGATGTCCATGACACTTGGGACATGCATTGAGCTCATGCATACCTCATCTATTTCCTTCTCGTGGGGGTAGTGATTGTCGTCTTATGTGGACGATCGTGCGTCCAAGGAGAACTTTTTCAAATGTAAAGAACAAGACTCAAAATTAAGGTATATATTGTTTTTCATGTTTCTTTTTTTAAAACTAAGAGGTTTTTCAATTAAGGTATATATTTTTTCCATGTTTGATGACTTGAGTAATGTGGAATTAGTTATCATTGATTTTTTTTCAATTCAAATTACATTTTTTATGATTTTTTTATCAATTTTACGGTAATTTTTTTCAATGTGCATTAAGAGTTTCTTGAACAATTTAGTGTATTTATAGTTATTAGGTGGAAATCTGAGTAACGATCCAAAATTTTCTATTTCTGTAAATATTTTTTCTCTCATTATAATAATAATGTTATGCTCTCGTATTAGATCTAATAGTTCAATTTAGTATTTTTTTTAAAATTTGAAATTATCTTAATCTTGTCAATTATATATGAAGCAATTGTTATATGATATATTCTAATTTGAGTTATTATTGTGCAATTATTGCATCTTATATTCTTAGCTTTTTGTTTATTGTTCTAATAATAATACCTTATGGTCTTTGCTCGTCTTAAATTATACTTCTTATTGTTTTATCCTTGTTGAAGACATGGAAATATTTTGAATCAAAAAGAGAAAATTATGATATAATTAGGCAATCAATTTCAAGTTATTAGCAGGAATACTTGTAGACTAAGAAAGATTTTTCATATTAGTTCTTTAGTTTCCTTTTTCGTATTTTCTTTTTTCTTGGTCTCCTATATGTAAAAGATTCCAAGATTTCTTTCTCTGGATATGAATAATGATGTGCAAATTTTATAAATTCAAGTTACTCGGCGTATCCAAATTTTGTGGGTGGTAAGCTAAAAAAAAGTTGCCCTTTGGTTGTACATCATACTTTATTAATACTTGCAAACCTGAGAATCCTAGTTTGCACCCTTTGAAAATCGAAAGGTATGAGAGGGAGTTTTATTCAATACTTTAGAAGGTAGAGCATGAGAGTCACATGATTGTAGATTTTCTTTGAATGTAAAGTTGGCATCGAGAAATTAATTTTTCGGGAGCAACCAGATTCACACCCTTCTAGTTGTTTCCGGGAGTGTTTTCTTGTGATTGGTCATAACCTATGATTATTAATTTTGAATTCCTACAGTAGAATTTACTCCTTAATTCTTCAGCTTTTACTTTATATCATAATTTCAATCCTCAGGATCACAAAAACATATAAAACTTGGTGTAGCTCATTTACTCATTCAATTTCAGATTTCTTGATTTTATTTTCTAAACTTTCATTCTTCGTTACTTTTAGTGCTTAATTAGAACTTAGAGACTTAGTACCTCGATGGTTTTTGTCCTCATTTGGATTTGATATCCAGAGTATTGCAATAAATGTCGTGCACTTTAAAGTGTAATTATGAGCTAAGGTTTTTTAAATTTGACTCATTTCGCTTTCACATCCCACGATATTTTTGTGGGGGTTTGGACAACCATTGTCACAACTATACTAGTAAATTTGGGCATGAATTTGATATCCATCATCCATTTAGACATACCACACATTTCAATTATATTTACTTACTTGTCGGAGGTGCAATATTTTATATAATAGTGTCAAACAATTTGTTGTTGCCTCTTCCATAATGACAACATAATTTATTATGTTATGAGGCATCTAATCATGCAATTTGACTATGAAATTTTATCATAGGATACGCATAATATATGGTATTGAAAAACCATTAACGTTATTTGGTGACAATAAATCATTCTTCTTATATTCCAATAATAATAGGAGCTTGACAAAATCAAGGCAAATCAAATCAATTTTTTTATTGTTAACAAAATGATACATAATGAACGTATATTGATTATATTAGGATAAGCTTTATGATTGTGAATCCTCTTACAAAGGGATTGACACCTAAGATTTCTCGAGCACATCATTAGCATGATTATTATTTTAGTTTAGTATATTCAATTTTAATGAGAGTTTGTAAGTATGAACGCTCATGTTATAGATATTTTTTTGCTATTTTAGTTTATGTATTCGGGCTTTTTAAAGAAACATAACTCCTTTTGTGTTCACTCTCTTTCTAATTAAGTTTGATCTCAATTAAGTGGACTATTTGAAATTAGACATGTTATGATCATCTTGCATGTAACTTCCATGCTACACATCTACATCATTATTTTTTTTATATTTGATTACATTGGTATATCGACCATTGTTAAGTTGCTGGCTCACAACTCGTCAAACTGAAAAGTTCCTATAAATATTCAGGTCATGAGTCACTATATGCTGATTAACGATCATAAGTCGGGCTATTTCATGAGTGATTCAGGGTCTAGGTTCTCGTCGTGGGTCGTAACTGGTCTTATGACTCATTAAGGAAAGTGTTTCAAGAACAATCCCCTTTGTTAACCTCATGAAAGTTTGTAACGACTCATGATGAGCATGGGTAATGACCTGTGATGGAGTTGACAACTCATGAAATTGAGGAGGGAAATTTAAAAAAAAAGAGCTAGTAAGGATGATTTAACGGAGCATATAAAAATGACAACAAAACTAAAAAATGTAAAAGAGACAAAAAAATCAAATAGTTCTAAGTTATAGTCGTACCTTGATTTTGGTTCAGTGCACGCTGAAAATCATGGAGGGTGTTAAATCAATGCTAACAGAAAGTAGACAATAATGAACAATATCAAAGTGATTATCTAATGTGATCATTAATGCTTGTCATGGTGAAGCTCATCAAACACGATTAACAATGCCACCGAATATTTCCAAGCTTTGGCCATTGATTTTTGTTGTCGATTCTTCACGTATAATAGTGTTCTTTAGTTGAAGTTGTGCTTTGTGTTTCTTATGATCTTGGATAGATGTGAGGTTCTTCGATCGTCATTGCATTGATGTTGTTGGAGAAGTTCGCTTCTACTTTGATGTGTTTGGTGCATAATTCATTGTTGTAGTTGGTGGATTCAATATTGGAGGTTTTTTTTCCTTAGTGATGTTTGAATTGTTGGTGTCTGAATTGGTGGCATCTGAATCGGGGGCGATGATGTAGCAGTAGTAAGAAACTCCAAAGGAGAGCTCCTCCTTCGGAGTTTCCCATCTTCGATTGTGTATTCATTTATCTCCTTGATACACCATTCAATAGTCCACGTCCTCCTTGAAAAAAATTTCTTAGATTTAGTCCATGATGCGAAGTGTGGGGTAAGATAGATGATGACCACAGGTTAGGGGGTTAACCAGGATCGATCTTCTATATAAAGATATTCTTCACTTCAAATTTCACTATTTATAAACCTATGCACACTCCTA
>LTAE01012847.1:0-12210 GCA_001647135.1 Pontederia paniculata
CCCCCCCCCTCTTGGTGCCATCTAGATCGTACACAAGATTTATTATTATGTTTGATGTATTAGAAAGAAGATGAAAGATGAAGAATTATATCGACACACATCAATTATGAGGGAAGTAGTCGAAGACGCTTTTTGAGAATGATGTCCACTCACTAGCAATAGTGAGTGGGCTTCCCAATATGGACCCAAAAAGAAGGATTGACCTAGGTAGCTGGTGTTATAGAAGACTCTCCATACAAAGATAAAAATTGGTTTTATGATTATATTAATAATGTGTGTTAAAGACAACTCAGATGGACCATATGGCTAATATATTATGATGCAAATATGTAGTGATATAAATGATGAACATGATGCATGTATGAAATGCTTAATGTATACTATGTCTATGCTTAGCCAAACTTATATGCTTCATGAACATAAGTTTATGTCAAATCATGTTGTATTTTACTTATGCTACCAAAAGATGATATATGCATTCGGGCAAGTTCATGTATGGCTATTTGATGTTAAGTGACCTTTATGAACAAGTTGTCATATTCTGTCAAGTATTCTTAGTATTGGTTTGAAGTTTATAATTCAGGTATTAATGTTTCCATTGGTTCGTATGTGTCGTGACCTTATAAGTGGTCTCTTGATATTTTCCTCATATTGATCTATGTCCCTTGTCTTGTTCGTATCCTTATATATGTTGATTATGAGGAATGGTGAAGTCAAAATTTATTGTCACGTGTCATTCTAGGGACCACTTCAAGCACGTGACGGATATTGATTCATCCATGTGGCGAGATGATTGTCAGGACGTTACATAAATAGATAGATAAAGACTATACAAGAGATGATTGGTTCGAATAAAAGAAAATTGGTACCTATGGATGTAAAATTAAGAGAAAAGGCGAATTTTAAATTTTGGTAGTAAAAATAATAACGGTTCTTTGCTACATGCAAAGTAGGTTACAATTTTAGCTATGTTTGGAAGAGCTTTTTGAGATATTTTTTAAAAAAGCATAACTAGCTTTTTGATATTTGAATATTTGGTAAATAAAATTTGAGTTGTTTTTATTGAAAATGTCTATCAGAAATAATTATTTTTATTATTTTTGTTGACAGCTAATTAAGCTAATCTTTTTGTAATTGAAAGCCCTATATCATCAAACTTTTTTTTTTCAAAATTTTGGATTTTCACAAACTTAGCCTATATGTTTACACAACTTATCTTTCGAGCACGACAAATTTTTTTCGTTTTTTGACAACCTTATCAAATGGATTTCTCAATAATTAACTTGACTTGACTAATTCCAAGTCTATAACAAAACTTTGTTTATAAGATCAGAAGGAGTAGTCTCCCCATCTCAGATCAACATGTTGCATGTGCCATTACATTTAATGTGGTAAGATAAGGAGCTTTCTTAATTATCTTCTAGTTGGACTTGTACATTTAAGAATTTTTTATTGAAATTTCTTGTTTTTCAAGTTAAAGTTGTTTAAATTCTGTATTCCTCGACTAATTCATATATATTAAAGTGAATGCAAATTTAATGAGCATGTATTTTTTTTAAACACAATTAAGCCTAGCTAGCCACGAAAGTGACTTATAGTGACATAAAGTAAGAAGGCTCAATCCAATTGACTAGTACTTAGGACCAACTGCCAAGAGTTTTTTTTTCAACTTTAATTATTTTCTTTTTGTTAGGATAAGAAATGAGTTAGAGAGTATGCCATGATTGCTTCCAATGAAATAAAGAATTGGAGATTGTCCACTAATTAAAACATGAACAAGATTGATTCAAGAGCATGATTGGTTCAATAAAATAAAATAAACTAACGACCTATATATTGACATGGTCATGAGTCCACGATAAACGTCACACACCATGCACACTGGTCACTTCTTTCCAACACGTACATAAACGCGGGGGATTTGAAAGATCCAGTGGTTATATATCTATGCTGATTCAAGTAGAGCTGCAAACCAGGCAGAGATGGATCGATAGATCAGGTAGATTATGAATTAAACAAGGGGGTCTCGTGTCTGACCTGTCGGTCCACTCAAGTGCAAGTGAGAAAAGTAGCTTCGATCTTTTGAATCCTCCAATTTCCCGTAGAATTCGTTTCAGAGAAAAGAAAAGTAGCTTCATGCGAGAGAAGCTTTTGGAGCTCAATATGAAATCCCTCTTTCTTTCCGGATCGGTTTGGTTGAGAGAGCTTCTGCTGCTGCTGCATGTATTGCTGCTAATGGCAGCTGCAACAGCTTCAGCGCAGAGCATGGCGCGGCCTGGTTGCCAAGATCGGTGCGGCGACCTTAGCATCCCCTACCCATTCGGGATCGGAACAAACTGCTCAAGACCAGGCCTTGACATCACATGCAACAGTAGTATGAACGACGGGCACCCAAGAGCTTTCGTGGGTACCGGCAACATCGAGATCACCAGCATCTCAATTCCAGATGGCCAATTGCGGGTGAACTTGTACATTGCCAAACAATGCTACAACGAGACGGGCGTTGCACGTTTGGGGTGGGCGACGACAGACATCAGCGAATCATATAAGTTCTCCAAGGCCAACAACAGCTTCTTCGCCGTGGGCTGCGAAACGCTCGCTTACATCCAAGGCACGAACGACAAGACCGACTCCTACGCGAGCGGATGCGTGTCCTTCTGCAATGACCCGAGCAGCACCACGGAGGGGACGTGCGATGGAACGGGATGCTGCGAGACCTCGATCTCGACGGCGTTAAATTCATTCAAAATAAGCTTCGGCTACAACAAGATCAGCGCTAACGTGTCGGAGTTCAATCCCTGCGCCTACGCTTTCCTTGCCGAAAAGAGCTGGTACAACTTCTCTGCAGCTCACCTGTCAAGAAACTTTACATTCGATGACCGGGCCAGGGTCCCCGTGGTGATCGACTGGGCGATTCGGGACAACCTCCCACCGGGAAATGCGTGCGTCAGTACGAACAGCACTCCCTTCAAGTCGGATAACGGCGATGGATACCGCTGCAAGTGCCCGGAAGGCTACGAGGGCAACCCGTATCTTGAGGATGGATGCAAAGGTACGTATTTCCTTTCTCCATTAATCGATCATTTAACTGGTCGAGTTTAATTAACATTTATTTGTTGCATCTTCAAACTGTGATACCTTGTAGTTAATCATGCTTGTGACCATAGATATTGATGAGTGCAAAGATACATCATCGCGGTACCCTTGCCACGGGACTTGCATAAATGTCCCCGGAAGTTACGATTGCACGTGTTCGGACGGAATGCAAGGAGATGCTAAAAATGGAACCTGCGCATGTCCGGATGGCATGTATCAGAGTGCTAAAAATGGAGCATGCGTCAAGTCTCGTGAAAGTTTTCCATTATCTGCAAAGTTGGCTATAGGTAATTAATTTTCCTAATTAAAACTCTAAAAGGTTTCAGCTTTTTTTTTTTTCTCACCTTGATTAAACAATATACATGCACTATCTGGTTATATTAATGATTATTATACGCGTTTCTGCTTGCCCTGTGATGGTGCAGGAATCAGCGGGGGAGTCGTGATTCTGGTCGCCATCGGTAGCTTCGTGCTCATCACCTGCCAAAAGCGCAAGCACGAGCGAGAAAAGGAAATGTTCTTCGACCGCAACGGAGGGTTCAAGTTATACGACGAGATGAGATCCAGACGGGTCGACACCGTCGTCGTATTTAGCAAAAAGGACCTGGAGAGAGCAACAAACAACTTCGACGATGATAGAGTCGTCGGTGCCGGCGGTCGTGGCATGGTTTACAAGGGAGTTCTGGACGACTGCAGAGAGGTCGCCATAAAGAGGTCGAAGACAGTTGACGAGAACCAGAAGGAAGAGTTCGTGAACGAGATCATTATTCTCTCCCAGATCAACCACAAGAACGTCGTCAGGCTCTTGGGCTGCTGCCTGGAGGTCGACATCCCCATGTTGGTCTACGAGTTCGTATCTAACGGCACGCTCTACGACGCTATCCATAGCAAGAACCAGAGCGCACCAATGCCCCTGGCGGCGCGCATAAATATTGCCTCCGAATCGGCCGAAGCGCTCGCTTACTTGCACTCATCGGTCACGCGGTCCATCGTTCACGGCGACGTGAAGTCAATGAACATACTTCTGGACGACAAAGGCAGGGCCAAAGTGTCCGATTTCGGAGCATCGCAGCTGGTGCCCATGGATGAATCAGGATTCGTGGAGTTCATGCAAGGAACTCTGGGGTACTTGGATCCGGAAAGCCTGCTCAGCCACCAGCTGACCGACAAGAGCGACGTCTACAGTTTCGGAGTCGTGCTGCTGGAGCTCATCACTGGCAAAAAGCCCATCTACTCGGAGGGTTCGGTGGAGAAGAAGAGTCTCGCGTCAAGCTTCCTTGTGGCCATGAAGGAGAACAGGCTGCCACAGATTTTAGATGAGCATGTACTGAACGAAGGTGGAATGGAGATGCTGAGAGAAGTTGCTGAGCTTGCAATGCAGTGCTTGAGTGTGAGGGGAGACGAGAGGCCGTCCATGAAGGAAGTTGCTGAGAGGTTGCATGCTTTGGCGAGGTACAAGCAACACCCATGGGGGCAGCAGGTAATTACTGAAGAGACCCAAAGCTTGCTCGGCGATCCTACATATGAGTACAGCACAGGAGAGATTAGTGTGAATCAGAGTTTGGAGAGCAGATTGGTGCTGGACATAGACATTGGCGGAAGATGATATGTGCGACTTCATGCATCGTTTTGCCATAAAATGTTTGTATCTGTGAGAGTTTAATGTAATTTCTGATCCTAATTTCAGCTTGTTATATATATATATATATATATATANCCGCTACCCGACTTCATGCATCGTTTTGCCATAAAATGTTTGTATCTGTGAGAGTTTAATGTAATTTCTGATCCTAATTTCAGCTTGTTATATATATATATATATATATATATATATATAGAGAGAGAGAGAGAGAGAGAGAGAGAGTTTAATGAATGTCTATCCTATTTAAGTAGGATACATGATGTATCTTATCATTTAAATTATTGAATAAGATAATGTGTGGTTAAGAATAAGAAGTTTATTTAAAATTTATATTTCTATTTATTTGTATATATATATGACCAAATAAATATTCGCAGCCTTTCCACCAGTACCACTGTATTGTCTCGAGAGACCATTAAGCTGGCTTGATATATCATCCTCTGATAGACGGATCGAGTGGGAGAATTTTTAATACCTTATATTAATTTTTAATCAATCACCATAACCTAGTACATAATAATAATCATAACTAAATACATATATAAGGATCATAAAATGTTAACTCAAACATAATAATTAATCTACATCCCAAGCTCTTAAGCTAACATAATCTTAGCTACACAGCTCTTTACATAAAATACTCAGTATATAAAAACCGAAAATGGCCTATTAATCCATCATAATCCACTTGATTCGATGCTTATTGTAGCCTTAGTTAGAGTAGTGCCACCATCATCTTCTTAACATTGCTTACCTACACAGTCCAGTATATGGAACAATCCATCTCTTGAACAATCTATCTATACTATATTAAACGTAAAGAAATGTTAACAAGAGAATGACAGTTGGCTTATGCATATATTGCCACATGGACAAAAATTAAAATTAAAGATAAAAATAAAAAAATAAATATAGTAAAACGGTTAACAAAAGAAGTTACAGAAGTTTGCATAACTATCTCCGTTGTAGACACCAGATCATATGTACTCTCATCTTATAAATAGGAAGAGACCAAATCATTTTATGCCACCTCTACGTTATGAAATTATAATTTTGATTGTAGTAATTCTTGAGTTGATTCTTTTTCTAATAATGATCATAAAAAGAGAATCAAATTAAGAATTAATTCAATCTTAATTGTACATCTCATATTTTATAATTATGTACTATAATTACAAGGTAATTTACTCTTGCTTGAGCTTTTCAATTTCTTTTGTATAAGAAAATATGACTATCTATTTTTTGTTAGTTTTTTATATTAACTAATAATAAGATCTTCCTTGCATACCTATAATTCTTGTGCAACTCTTTTTTTTACAATATTTTTGTATATGAAATAACAAAAGATAATTACATATGCATGCAATTAATATGTTGCATTAATATATCTTATATTATACATTCATTAATATGTTGCATGCAAATTCACATATTAAGTTTTTATATTAAGAAAATATTTCTTGCATGCATATAACTATTGTTTAACCTCATTTCAATGTTGTTTATTTTTTAATGACAAAAAATAATTGTAGTAAAATAAAATCATAATGTCTGCATTCATAGAACTTTTTATTAAAAAATGAACTATTTGATTTATAAATTATTAAATTAAGGCATTTTTAAAGTGAACTATTCTATTTATAAATTATTAAATTTTAAGGCATTTTATATTACCGGTATTTTAGTCGCATTTCATTATATTTAACATATTACATATATTTTTATGAACACATGTACTTATAGAATACAAAAAAAAATAGTATTTTCAATTCATCCTAAATTATCGTTCATACAAATGCATTAAAGTTTTCTAATATATTTTATATTTCTCTACTATTCATATAATAAGAGTTTCATATGTTTGAAGTATTTATATTGTCATCTTAATCAATCCACATTTATATATGTATATATTGAATGCAAATTTATATATGACATATAGGTGAAAATTTGAAGTGGTTGAATATTGTTTGCATGCATATGATCTTTGCATTAACAATAAACCTACATGATACTTTTTGATGTGATAAAATATTACTTACATGGATATGGTTTTTCCTCAACCCTCATTGCATAGACATTTTAGTCTTGAATGCTAAACCAATAGTTGTAATTAAACATAAATGAATAACATTACAATGTATTTGTATTCATGGAACTTTTAAAATATATGAACTATTCTATTTATAAATTATTAAATATTAAGTCATCTTTTATTAATGATATTTTAATCAAGTATCATTATAATCATGTATTATGATTAGATTTTTTGTTAACTCGTGTGCTTCTAGAATACAAAATGAAATTATAAAGATCAAACAAATTATTTTAATGTTGAATATCAAAACATTATTTATAATAAAACGTACGTTAATGATTCCACAATATGTTTGCATCCATATATACTTTAAAGTAAAGATGAACTATTATTTATAGATTATTAAATCTTAAGATATTTTTTGTTAAGATTATTTTAATCATATCTGATTATAGCATTGTTTGCATATTTTTTTATTATGAACACACCTACTTATAAAAGACAAAATAAATTACAAGATGAAACAATATTTTAAGATATTTTTGTAAGAAAAGTATTAAATAAAAAATATAAGAAATATATTATCTTAAAAATATAATTGATTGTTAGTTAAATCTATAAAATGTTGAAAGCTTATTATGACATCAATTTATATTATGCTTAATTTATTTGTGTGAATTGACATATTTGTTTACAATTTTTTAATATTAAATTTATTTCTTCCTAAATTAGTATTCATTCACAAGCTTAAAAATATATAATACATTTTTAATTTATTTAATATTCATATAATAATGTGCACGCAATACATTTAAAATATTTATAATGTCATCTTCTATGTTGATTTGAACTTAAACATCTACATGTTGCATGCAAACTTATATAACATGCATGTGAAGACATTTTTTATATCATGATATGACCTTTGCATTAACGTTTTATATGTAGTCTCATATCATGAGATCCTTTGATGTAGCAAGATCTTTTATGCGTGCATACGATCTTTCTAAGTTCCCATTTCTTTGTTCAAACTTTATATTAAATGAATATTTTTTTATGAACGTAATTCAAAAAATAAAACAATATGAAAGAGATTAAAACTCATCATGCAACACCCATGATAACAAAAAAAAAATATTCTATCATTTCATAACATTCAAATTCCTTTAAACAATAATAAAATGTGATTAAATTAAAAGTTTTAATTAGATATGATTTCTATTGTAACATAATAATTAAATAACAATTCATAGAAAAGTAAGTAAAAGATATTTTAATAAATATTAAAAAAAATGATAGCATCTTTAAAGTAACAATTAAGATAAATTTAAATATTTAATTGTATTTGTCATATTTACATATAATGTTATGTAAGGTGATGACTAAATATATTTTATGAAAACAAAAGAAGTATAAAAGTAAAAACAATAATTGTATAATTTAAAATGTTTTTTCTTATTTATTTTAAACTTTATTCATTAAATCTATTTTTTTTGCATAAGAACAAACAAGGTTTTGTTTAACTTTTATATACTTTAGCAATATTATTAATTAATTTCAATAATCACATATAAATATAGTAAAGTGAAAAAAATGATGATAAGTTGGTAGATACACAAAAAATAAGAGAAAATATTAGAGGAATAAAAAATCAAAAGAGTAAAATGAAAATTGTAATGAAAAGAATATTGCATATACAATATATGTAAAAGAGAAATATATAAACAATCATAAATACAACATCCAACTAAATTAAATGAATATTTCAATACAATGGAAAGAAAAAAGTTGCACGCATTTCTGTTTTCAACTCATATTAAAATAAATTTACAAAAATATAATTAAAATTTTATCTAAAATAAATTTAAAGATTAAGAATCATTTGTTTTAAATAAATATTTGTTTCATTTTGAGACCTTCCACGCGTTGCGTGGGGACTAAACTAGTACACAATTAAAAATATGAACAGTAACATATCCTAATATATATGCTTATATAAGACAATAACTATAATGCACAGAATTTTCTGAAAATAAAAAAATGATAAAATAATAAATTGAAAGATATTGTAAGATAAGATGGGATATGATTAGAAAAAGAATAAGTATGGGTCAAAGTCAAATTATTATCATAATATTTTAATATATCTAATGCTATCCAAACTAATTTTAAATGACTCCTAATCATAAAAGAGAGAAGAAATTAAGTTAACTTTGACTAGGATTATGTTTAGTAAACTCCTATAACTAGTGTTAGAGGAGGGGGATCTCGTTATCTCTCTCACAAGCCTTATGCACGTGAATCTCTCTCTCTCCTAGAGGACTAAAGGAAGAATTGGAACGCCGAAAATGGACTGTGTCGTCTTTTGACTCGGGTCGTATTCCTCAACATCATCGGAATCGACCAACTCGACGAATGCGAGACCGCGGTGGCCTTTGATGCGGATCGTGTTCGCCGCCATGGAGACAGACACGCTCTATCATAGGGCGTGTTCGCCAATGACGCCGACACCATGCGTGACCCGGGCCATGTTGCACTTGAGCTTCGGTCGAGTCACCGGAGGTAATTGCAATCGACTTGAACGCAGGTTGGGTCGCCTCGATCCCAAACTACGCACGCATGACAAGGACTGTGTCCGCTACCGACACGGACCGTGTCCTGACTGAAAAAGGTAATCACAAGAAACGGACCATATCCAGATTTAACACCGACCGTGTCTCGATACAAAATGGACTGTGTCCGTGATATCGCGAGTCGTGTTCCCACCATGAAAAAGAGATTGTTAATTGAGTTTTATTGGGTTTGTCTTGATTATTTATTGGTTGATGCATGTTGTACAAAAACTTAGATCTTTCATTATAATAGAATTCAAAATAGGCATGAAGGTGATGAATTAGTTTCCAGTGAATTGGTATCCCTATTGGTTCAATGAGGTTCCTTTAAGAATAAGTGCAATCGAGTTCCTATTGGTTCAATTGTTAATGTAGTTCCTTTATAAATATCGACAAAAGATTTCTATTGATTCAATTGAGTTTCTTCGAGAATAATGTTACCACTGATTGATGAATTTTTTCATGCCTAGCTACCCTTACTCGCGCCGCCGGAAAAATAAAGTCAATGATCTTCATGATTGTTAAAGACTCACAATTGATTGTTATAATTGAACAAAAATAACTGATCTTAAGTAAAGATTGAATATTGAACATAAATTAATTGAGTTTTGCTTCACAGCAATGCAATTGAGGTTATTGCAGTTGAATTGTTACTGAAATTATTACAATTGAAAAGAGGTATTAGAAAGGGTAAAAAAATAAAGTAAAGGTGAAATAAAACTATTGTTTAATTGATCATTATCATTTCTTTATATATATTTCTCACTATTGTATTACCCTTTCATATTGGGCTTCATAACTCATGGAATATTATTTTCTCTACTTTGATCTTGTAGGTGGGGGAGATAATGATGAATAAGTAATGATGCTGGTGATGTAGTTATTCGTGACGTGAAGACTTGCACATGATAAGTTTAGATTGAATCTAGCTTGCTAAGTTTAATTAATTTTCATAAATATTTTATTATGTAAAAAGATATTTTATTTGGCTAGATCTATTTACAAAGGTTTTATTTTAAAGTTATTATTTCTGCATATTATTGATCTATTTTTTTTGTTAAAGTTAAGTAAAAATAGTATTGTCGTAGCGTCTCGTAGTCTATCTTCTGTCACGTGGTAGATTGTGGATTTAGGAGCGGACCAATTTATTAAATTTATCTATTAATAAGGTTGAAGTGGAGTATTTAGTAGTTCACTATGCTGTGAGTTCGATTTCTATGAACGTAAAAATTTTCGTCGAGAGTTTTACTTACAATAATTGCGATATGAGATTATACTAAATTAATTTAAATTATAATGAACCTGACCCAAATTGTGAATAATGTGCTCTTTAGTTATGTGGACGACGGCAATGCTTTTCAAATATCGGATGGCAACCGAAAACAAAATTATTGGCCTTGTGAACGATAGAGACACAACATGAACGCTCCAATTGAACAATTATCATTGTTCCTTGTCAAATAAATAGGAAGACGAATAAGATATTGTTAGATAGATAGGTAGACCAATCACCCATTAATATAAATTATAAAGTAATGCTCACTACATTTTCGTAATTATGGTAGTCAATTCAGTAATGTTATTTATTTTTTTAGATATATGATTTTTTATTAGATATATGGCATGATATTCATCAATGACGTTAGCATAATTCTCATATTTATTCAATTTCAACCTTTTTTTTCATAAATTATTTGTCAACATGTTGGCCTTTTATTTTCTCAATATTTATTTAAATTAAAATCATTACAAATACAATATCATAGTTTTAAATTAGATAAAGCTTCATCTCTTTCGCTATTGACTTTATTTTTTTCAAGCAAAGAAGTATTAGAAATATGACATGATCATAAACAAACAATTATTCATTTGAACTCTTTTATTAAAAATATGTCATGATCCTAAATAAATGACTCTTATTTTTCATAAATTATTCATCAAATTTCCTTTTATATTTTATAACATTTATTTAAAAAATATCATAATCATAAATAAATTATTATTATTAGTAGTATTAGTATTATTATTATTATGCTTCATGGTATTTTCAATTATGGTGAGGAGCTATCTCCTTTCACCATTTCATCTATCATTTTACTTAACTTCTTATTTTTTTCCATCTAAATAATGTTAAAAATATGGTATTATCATTAAATGCAATGATTCATTAATAAACATTCAACTTGTATATGTGCATGATAGTCATATTTATTCAATTTCATTAATTATTATTTTATGTCTACCAACATGTTGACCTTTGACATTGCATAATATTTATTTAAAAAAATACCGTGATTAATAAATAAATGAATGATATAATATTATTTGTATTATATCGATCTCTTCTTTCATTTTCTTTATTTTTTTCAAATAAAATAATACTAAAACTATATCATGAAAATCAAATAACAACAATGATTCAATAATAAAAATTAATAAACATGTTGGCAATGGCCACATTTATTCTATTACTTTAGTTTCTATTTTCTATATTATTTACCAACCATCAATATATATAATATAAATACGTGCTTCATGTAATTTTATTATTATAGTGAAATTCATTTATACCTTTAAAATTAATAGTGATTTAGCTGAATTAGGATTAAGGTCATTATATTTTTTTAAATTGATAGGGGTTTATATAGACATTATACAAAAAACATAATAAAATAACATGTGAAAGAAATTACAGAAAGTTTTCAGTATAGGAGATTAGAAAAAGGTATTATTATTATTATTATTATTATTATTATTATTATTATTATTATTATTATTATTATTATTATTATTATTATTATTATTATTATTATTATTTTGTC
>LTAE01012849.1:0-13323 GCA_001647135.1 Pontederia paniculata
AGTTCCTCCTTCTGTGATTCGAGTGAAGAATCAAGGATAGAAGGAAGTGTGAGTTCAAGAGTGAACTTGTAAGAGGTTGTCCCCTTGTCCTCTGGAAAAGAAAGGAGAAGTCATTGGGAGCCTTCGCCCTTGAAGAAGGAGTTTAGTGATCTCTGGAGGTTTCGAGTTCGAGAAGACCGGAGCGGGGGCGTAGGTCAGGAGTTCGGCCGAACCTCGTCAACAAACCTTTGTTTGTTTGTTTGTTTGTGTGCTTTGTTTCTTGTTTCTTCTTATTGTCTATATTTGTATGCTTCTGCTTATATAACTATTCAATCTAGAGATAGTAGAAAAAGTTTTATACACCAATTCACACCCCCCCCTCTCTTGGTGCCATCCAGATCCTACAAGAGAGGTGCGTTAGATGTGGCCAGAACGGCCATCGCCAAGTGAACTGGTCCATCCAACCGCCAGAAAATTCGCCAAAAGCAGTAGGGAGGTGAGACGAGCACCACACTCGCACACTGCACAGCGCGCACAAGCGCCTCTAACATCGATCCCCTGGTCTCCCGTTGTCCAACAGAATATGGAATTTCTTCGGACATGTCTGGTCGGCAAAGCATCCTGCGAACTGCCGTCCGCTGCACCAGTGAGAGAGGCGATTGTACGGGAGGTGGGCACGAGTGCTCCTTTTTATATATCGCCAATTGCTGGACGCCTGTTCCTTCTACGCCTTCAATCAGGACGACCATTCTCGGCGATGCTTCCATTAATGCCATCGGGATCCATCACCTGGCGTCTATGGAAGGAGACAGATGGAGCGATGTTGATACCATCACCAATTTCAATCACATGCCTCGTCGCCCTGCAAGGAATTCCCCTACATCTCAGGTGCACGGACATTGTGGTTGCTTTTGTTGCGCCGTTCAGCAAGTTCATCTCAGCAAATATTCTGATGGTGGGGTCGCCGGATATGTCAACGGTGGTGGCTGCTATCACACCATCCCCAGGGTCGCATTTGCCGCCAACTATCATCCTCTGAGCTAGCACGTCTCACTTCCTAATACACTTTCGGGTACAACGATCGCTGCCTAAACATTCCTAGGCTGGCATAACAGCCGGTGGCCACCCCAAAGAACCACGCGAGGCACACGCGTCTGCCCTTGCAAACGATACAACAACGGCTTATGTCAGGCCACTGGTTGCTCCCATGTCCCTCCAGACTGCATTGGCAACTGATACGGGGCTCACTTTCATCCATCCATCGGCATCCAACACCCTCAACCACCATACTCACCCTCTCACTGAAGCAGCGCCCATGACCAGTCCAAATCTGCCCCCTCATGTGCCCGAACGGCCCCAACCAGAACCCAAGTCGCCCCCTCCCTTCCTCCACGAGCCCGACAAGAGCCAAGCCCTCTCACAGAGCCTAGGGCTTCATTCCTACCATGTCAGTGAGATAGGCCAGAGCAGACCTGCTCCTGCCAAGAGGAGACCCAAGGAACCCCCTCCCTTCCCTCCCTCACTACAACATCACCATCTTCCCAGTGCATCACAACATCATCACCTATCTACCCTGAACCACCCCACCACCAGCCATCTACGCTCACAGCAGCCACTGACTAGACCACCACTCTACCAGCATCAGCTACCACCACCCAACCCCCTTCACAATCGTCGAGCATATGTTACTCTCGTTGCCCCCGAAGGTCAACGACGCATGCAGCAAACACACTAGTGGCTCAAGAGTCGGCAACCCATTATCTCTTTCCAGGCGACCTTATGCGGAGATACTAGAGACAACAACAACCTCTTGCATTAAGTCCATGTCACGTGGCGGGGTCTGCACGCTGTCCATGGTCGGGACATCCACCTCTCCTCCCAAAGAAGGTCCTCACATGGAACATGAGGGGGCTCCACGAGGCGGAGCGGAAAAGGACCTTGGGACATTATATTCGTTCCTTCGGTGCGGAGACTTTTCTCCTTCAAGAAACTAAGCTTGAGAGCTGCGATTCATAGACATGGAGGCAAGTGGGCGATTCATGGCTCAAGAACTTCATCGCCTTGGACTCCATTGGACGGTCCGGGGGATGCATCATAGCGTGGAGAGCCGACACATATGAAGACCTCGGCACACACATCTTGAGGTTCTCGATGATAGGGCATTTCTCTCGACGAACAAATGGGTGTAACATACTCATCACTTGTAAGTATGGTCCATTGATGGATTCTCTGTGGGAGACATTTTGGGAGGAACTCAAAGAAGTCAGGGCCCGCTTCCCAACATCCTGGTGGCTTATCGGAGCGATTTCATTGTCACACTCCAAGCTGATGATAGACCTATCCCTCGCTGGGGGATAGACACTGGAGCCGAGGCCTTCCGAGATTTCATTGAGGCAGAGGAATTGGTTGACTTCCCAACGACCAATTGTCGGTTCACCTGGAGGAGCACAACAACACCTACAGCTAGGTCCCCTCTCCACAGGTTCTTATGCTCAATGGACTTGGCGGAGACTCATCACCTAGTGGAGGTCCACGCGATGGAGGGACCATTTTCATATCACACTCCACTCCAGTGGAGATCTAATGAGGGGGAGAACCCGAACACATACTTCAAGTTCGAGCACTCTTGGCTACTAGAGGAAGGATTTAGAGACCTCCTATTGGCACAATGGACTTCCTTCCCACAATCATCTACTGCAGCCCGCACACTCTCTTCTCAGCTCGCCCAACTGTGCGACTACCTACGCCAGCACCGCTCGCAGATTCACAGGGAGAGGGAGAGATGGAGGATTGATGCGCTAGCTGTGATTGCACGATTGGACCGATTGGAGGACCTTCGAGGGCTGACCTCGAAAAGGAGGCAATTGAGAGGAGGCAACACCAGGATATTATCCTCTTGGAGGACAGGAAAACTGAGATCCAGTGGAGACAGCGCTCCCATCAGGTGTGGCTTCGTGAGGGGGACGTCAACAACCGATTCTTCCATGTCCAGGCGAGTTGTCGCCGCTGCCAAAATAAGATTGACCGCCTAACTATTGATGGAGTGGAGGTATCAAGCCACACCCAGATTGGCAGTAGGATTGCGGAGCACTACCGAACCTTCTCCCGAAGAAAACCATCCCTCGGCTGGTGGTGGAACGATCCATACATCCCATGCATTTTGGCTGCCCAAGCCATCGCGCATCATGAGGCGGAAGTGCTGCAATCCCTGAAGGACCTCAATGGAGATGGTGCACTTGGTCCCGACGGCTTTCCAATATTCTTCTACCGGGAATTTTGGCCTATGTTGCAGCAGGACGTGATGGCGGTTATCCATGAGTTCACTGTGGAAAATCGTGGATTTGAGTGCCTTAACATATTCCGCCTCTTTCTCCTTCTGAAGCACACACTAGCTGAAGACTTAGGGGACTTCCGATCGATCGCCTTATCTAATGCCATCTACCTCATTGTGGCTCGAGTCTTGGCGACTCGGCTACGTGAGGTCTTGGACGACATCATCCACTCCGCAAAGAGTGCCTTCATCATGGGTCGGTCCATCACCAATAAATTTACCATAGGCATGGAAATCGTGGCAGCCTGGAGACGTTCATCTACCCAGGGCATCCTATGGAAGGTGGACTTCTCCAAGGCTTATGATTCTCTCACATGGTCATTTATTTGGCATTCTTTGCAGGCTCGAGGTTTCCCGATAGCCTAGATTGTGTGGATGAAACATTGTATATGCACAACCTCCTTTTCAGTACTGATCAATGGGAGACCAACTGGTGGGTGGGTCTAGCCGCAGAGGGGCATCCGCCAGGGCAGCCCCTTGCCCTGATGCTCTTTGTTATCACGGTGGATGCCCTAGCATGATGCACATATGCAGCATGTAGCTCGGGCATTTTCTTGGGTTTCCTCATTGGGCCATATCGATGAGCCGCCATCCCTCTGCTTCAGTATGCAGACAATACCATTTTCTTTATCCAGGGGTCGGCACAAGAAGCACACCGAGTGGCTATATTGGTGGAATTTTCTGGCGTCATATCATGGATGGTGATCAACCATTCCAAGTCGACCTTTATACCTTTCGGGATGGATACAATCATGATAGATGCATGTGCGATGGAGCTACGCATGTCCACCGGATCACTCCCGATTACCTACCTTGGCTGTCGGTGGGCACCAGGTCATGGGATACAGTGATTGAGCGCATTGAGGCTAGGCTTCACGGCTGGAGCTCCAGGTTACTATCACGCGCCGGCCGCCTAGTGTTGCTACGATCAGTTCTCTCCTCGCTCCCCACCTATTATATGGCCGTCCATCATAATCCCGAGAAGGTACTTGTGCGCATTGATCAGCTCATATGGACGTAAGGGATGTTGGACACCAATCTTTCAGCAACCACTCAAAGATGCATAGACAGTCGATCACCTTGCTCTTATTGACTGCCTCTCCACCTTCAGACCAGACAGCGCAAGGGGTGATGGATGGATATGGACAGGGCGGACCTTCTCGGTCCGTGAGGCATACAACCGCCTTCTCCTAGAGGTCGGGACAAGGAATCCAGACTTCCTAGCCGACTGCAGGATACTTTGGAGGACTCACAAGCCCCTTAAAGTTAGAATCCTTGCTTGGCTTCTCAGGCGCAATCGGGTTCTCACCAAGACATACCATACGCGGTGGGCTCCTGGGTCGGACACTACATGCACATTATGTGAGAGTGGCATAGAGGATGCCAACCACCTATTCTTTGAGTGCAGGACTGCATAGGAGGTTTGGAGGTGCCTAGGCATAGCAGGCATAGACCCACGATCCCTTGACTCCTTTTGGTCGACATATCGGGCAGCTGGGAGGAGTGGCACATTGCAGCATCGGTGTGGCACTCCTCTAGCGGTGTTCTGGGCCATTTGGATTTAACACAACAACACAATCTTCAGGGGCGAAAGATGCTACATTGAGAATATTGTACATCATATTGATTTTTTGTCTAGAGAGTGGGGGGAATCATTGTGTCCTACCTCTAGAGTTTGATCTTTTTCACTTGTAAATTCATGACATTTCACATATCTATATACATATACATTGATGACTAGACAACTCTAGCAATCCTTTTGTCAGTCACAAAAAAATATCACTCGTAATTATTAATAAGGTTAGTTAAACAAAATATTTAATATTTAAGAATATTTTATTATATAAAATGTAGAGTCGTGTGTATTCATATAGAATCATACAAACTCGTATGAAATTGTATAAACTCCATAAGAGTTGACATAGTTTTTAAAATTGATTTTTCAGTAGAATCTAAGGGTCTAAATCATTTGACTTTATGTCTACTTGACTCATTTTTCTTACATGAACTCTTAAACTCGTAAAAATTTAAGAGTTTGACTCAAGAGTTTGACTCGAGAGTTTGACAACCTTGGTCATAGCGCTCGAGGGTACGCTGTGGCTTAGCCATAACGCACTGTTTAGTGTGTCACGGTGTCGTAGCACACATTACGGCCCCATCTTCGATGATTGATCAAGATTTTTCAATTGAGATTAGCATATATTAAATAGATAATAGTAAAATCCTTATAGTAACATTAAGATGGAATCTCATGATAGCCTAGCATTAAAAAAATGATTTACAATTGGAATAATGCTTTAATGATAAATTTCTTCTTTCTGGTCAATGAAACATAAATATAGCAAGAATCAAAGAAGAAATCATATGATCTATTTGTATTCAAGAACGAAGGAAGTTTGTTCTAACATATCTAAGTTCATCATTTAACCCCTTTAAAACACACCTTGTTGACGTGGATTGTTTCTTGGCATTCCATCGTAACTTTGGCCTCCAATACGATGTTCCTACTCTGTGCTACGTCATTGTTGTCCTTCATTCCTTCGCCTTTTTCCTTTGTTGTCCATTGTTAAGTGAGAAAGAAAATATTAGAGAGGAAAAAAATAACTTAAGATCAAACCACGTGATTTGGGGCCTTAGGAAGGGATCTATTCAAGATTTTTTCTAAGATTTTTTCCTAAATTATAGACATCGGGAGAGGAGTCACATGTCTTATCCTTTCCTGATGTGCTACGGTCAAATGGTAGTGCTCATTGAATCGCTATAGTTTGGTAGTACCGATCCTTCCATCCTTCCTTTCTTTTTTTTAAAAAAATTGAGAAGTCACACATAAAGTCCGCTAGAGCCAAGGGCGTTCCATAATTTAGCTAACGATATTTATGACTAAGATGTTCCCAACTGTCCAATGATCGAATTGGCTTAATATAGAGTTGTCGTATGATGATTGATTTATTGTTTGAATGATTGTCAGATCATGGATCCATATTAACATGAGATGGAGAAGACTATTATGGGTAAAGCTATAGGGGATGACTTAAAAAGTTACAAGATGGACTTCCAATTATCAAATGACAATAAATAAGGTAAAGGGCAAAATTATTGCCATCCATATCATTATTTTAAAATAATGAAGATGCTAAAGTTAAAGAGTTAAATACCTATGGTTATTGAATATCATCATTGTCTTATTGATGGATGAAGAATATGTCATGGAATTGATTCTAGTTGTAATTGATGCATATAATAATATGATATGCTAATTGTGGACTTAGGTTGGTCCATTCCACTTTTATGTTTAAAATGAATAACTACGATAAACATAATTCAAATTT
The DNA here is from genome assembly GCA_001647135.1 of Pontederia paniculata. NCBI lineage: Eukaryota > Viridiplantae > Streptophyta > Magnoliopsida > Commelinales > Pontederiaceae > Pontederia > Pontederia paniculata. The sequence continues at coordinate 6,640 of LTAE01012849.1, forward strand.
TTATGACCTTACATACTAGTTGCAAGCACATGGGATGAAATTTTTTTTGCACCTATCCTGCATGTGATTGAAATTGAAGCTCAAATGGATGAATTGAACGTAGGATAAGGCTCGCGGATCTTGCACAAAGTTACAAATAAGGATAAGTTGCGTTCTACGACCTTATAAATTTATATTAATTTTTTTAAGCTTTCGCTAGTTGGTCATAAGTATTAATGTTTATGCCTATTATGTTATAGGTGAAAGATGAAAAAGAGAAGTTTTCTCGATGTGGCATCCTAGAGACCATCTTGGATGCATGTCGGATATCAATTTGGCACCGTATAAGATGTAGTTTTGGAGCATTACAAAAATGATTGCAAAAGAAAAAAATGTGCCTCTACCAAAAGATTGTTATATCTCAATTTTTATGTTAATGGAAATGGACATAATTGTTTTCTTTAAGTTTGAGTACGCATATATCATTATAATGAAAGAAGTAATAAGCATTGTAATGCATCAAATATTTTTGTGAATTCATAATTTAGTGAATCCAAATTCATTGATTCGTAATTGATTAACTAAATAACCACTCATTGATTTGTGTATCATCGTTCTTCCTAGAAACAAAAAAAATGGTTAACTAACAATAAATTGAGACGTCACACATAAAGTCCACTAGAGCCAAGGGCATTCCATAGTTTAGCTAACGATATTTATGACTAAGGTGTTTCCAATAGTCCAATGATCGAATTGGCTCAATAAATTGATCGAATTGAATATAGAGTTGTCATATGATGATTGATTTATTGTTTGAATGATTGCCAGATCATGGATCCATATTGACATGAAATGAGAAGTTTTCTTATGGGTAAGGCTATAGGGAATGACTTAAAAAGTTACAAGATGGACTTCCAATTATCAAATGACAATAAACAATGTAAAGGCTAGTATTATTTCGTCCATGCCATTATTTAAAAGATAATGAAGATGCTAAAGTTAAAGACTTACGTAGATATGGTTATTGAATATTATCATTGTATTATTGATGCATGAAGAATATGTCATGCAATTGATTTTAGTTGTAACTGATGCATATAAGAATATGATATGCTAACTATGGACTTAGGTTGGCCTATTGCACTGTTATGTTTAAAATGAATAACTACGATAAACATAATTCAAATTTTTATGACCTTACATACTTGTTGTACGGTCATGGGACGAATTTTTTTTGCACATATCCTGCATGTGGTTGAAATTGAAGCTGGAAATGGATGAACTAAATGTAGGATAAGGCTCGCAGATTGATGACAGGAAATTCACTCCCCATTTTTATATGCAAAGATTGCACGTTTTCATGAAATTATGCATCATTTATATATATTGCCACACCTTTTTACAACACTTGCATCATTTGAAATTCCCTGGGCATAATAAATACACATTTTCACCCTATTGAACCTTTTTAGTAAAGTTTTGAATGATTTATGCTTGATTTTTCCTGCAGGAATTTACCCAAGGCCTAGCAACATGTGTGCTGGAAACTGGATTTGGGGTACCTGCGCGGGAAACTAGACCTAGGGGTACCTGACGCCACTAGCTACCAATTAATACTAGAAGACAAAACTNATTATCCTAGTTGTGATGTGTGTGATGGCTGTTTTAGGCTAAACGATTAGGCTTGGACATGGGATGATTTGAGAATCTACTTGTTATATGAACTTATCTTTTAATGCATTTATGTTTCCATTCAACTTTCTAATCTTTCCTTTGCATTGTCCTTCGTATATGTGCTGATTTTTTATGCTGTGAACTGCTCACTATCTACTCCTTGGAGGGTTGCGACCGAGAGGGAGAACCCATTCCATTAAGGAGATATGGTGTGCAGTCCTCATTCATGATACTTTTCATTCATGTGCTTTGATGTGGTGAGCTATTCGTTGCCCTATCTTTGGCGGAAGGTTGAGACCGAGAGGTAGAACCTTCCCCATTGAGAAGAAGTAATGTGTAGTGATAAGTGTGATAAATGCATACGTATGGTTAGCATAAGTCGCTTATTTCATTGCATTATCACGTGATTCAAGTCATATTTTATATCAATTCCTCGAAGATTTATTATCTACTCAAAGTCGGATGATTCTTGTAGGATTTCGAAAGTTTGGATGGTAAGACCGACATGAATAGTGCATATCAATGGTTCAACCAACATTTTAACCGTAACCAGAAGCGTGAAGTCGTAGCCAGACTCTGTTCAAAGTGCCATTTTCATGAAGGAGAAAGAATTCGCTACGGTCAGATAAGTTGGAGCATTGAGCAGCTCGTAGTCATCATCTCACAACCATAGCGATTAGTCATCATGCCCGTAGCAGTTCTCCGTCAGACTGTAGCAGCTCTCCATCAGACCGTAGCGAGTATCTCACGGCCGTAGTGCAGCAATGCCAGGTCATAGTGCCTCTTCCTCAATCCGTAACGCATTATTCTTCACCTGTAGCGCAAGTTGTAGGGCCATAATGGTGGTTTACACTATATAAAGGAATTTAGGGTTCTCAAGAAGAGGGCCGCCTTGGAGCCGTTTTCACAGTAGAGACCCCTTTGGGGGCCAATTTTTGGAGCTCCATTGTGACATTTTAGAGACTCATTCTAGGGTTTGATGCTTGTAAATATTCTTGTAAGTGGTATGTTAGATTTGTAGTGTTCTAAACTTACTTTATGTTTGATGCTAATGTATGAACCTTGGGTTTTATGGCATTTTCATCTTCTATTTCTCTTCCTCTCTTCTCTCTTGTCATGCATAGCTAATTCCCCTTTGTTTTAGGGCTATATGATGTTTAGAGTTTAAGTGCCTTGGAATGGTGACTATGCATGCTTGTGAATCTTTTATTTGGTGAATGTGATGCTAAACTTTTATGGGAGTAGCTAACTCATTGAAGTTATCCTAGGTTGTTAAGTGATGAAAGTCATCTTACTAGTAGCGTTGCCTAGGTTCAGGATAACTTCGGACGCCCACTCTACACATTTTGGATGTCCTGATATCTAGTGATCCTGACCAGCGGGCGCCCACTAAAAGTTTTTAGGCGTCCGTAATAAATCATAAGATGAAATTCCTCAAGTAGAGAATGCCCATTAATCAACGAGCGCCCACTGAAAGATTTTGAACGTCAATAATCAATCATCAACTAGAATATCTCAAGTATCGGACGCTCATTGATAACTTCGGGAGACCAATTCAAATTCCTATTTAGTTTGGTCGACCAGCTTACAAACCTAGGGCGTCCTATGTTGTGAATGCCTAATAATACTTAGGACTTCGGACATCCGTTATCTTACTCCGGACGATCGAAGTAGGTTTATGATCTAACACCAACAGAATCAAAGGTCGTCCACTGAAATCATAGGACGATCATTGTGATCATAACTTAACGGACTTCTCTACTTCGATCGACCCATCATTTACTTCAATGTCACGAACACTATGTATATATATATATAGTGGGTAATACTCAGTCGTCATTATATTTGACAACTATTCAAGAGGACGATCATTCGTATCCTTCGTGTTTTTTCATCGTCTTCCCTCCGAGTTCGTGTTCAAATCCTATGAATCTTCTAGGGATTAAAGGCGACCAAAACATCTTCAAACACAGATTCGAATATCTAGGTAAACCTAAAACTCCACTTTTGTGTCGCAAAAACTCACTTTCTCGGTTATACTATGGTTTATCAAAGTTTTGATTATCCTGACGGGATTTAATCTTGTTGTGGATGTATTTCTTTCACAGAATCAAATCATTTCATATTTCCCTAACCAATCTTTCCTGTCACTCTAAATTCGCGTGTTCTTTCATATCCATTAGAGTCATATCGCCTATTAAGAAAACTGCTAAGAGACGTAGACTTGTAAAAACGTCCCAGGGACCCAACCAAGTAGATGAGCCAACTTCCTCCATACCACAAGAACACGTTGACACAACTGAATCTTCCTTCAATGAGACTCCAACTACAGACAACCCCACATTAGCTGAACCTGTTATTAGTTCCCGGTGGTACGTTAGTGAAAAGGCTCAAAGTCAATTCTCAATCTTTTATAATGAACAGCGTGTAGTTGAGCCATTTCACTCCATAGACTGGGAAAGCCTTCATCTTCCTGGATTAAAAGAGACCTTCGAGCAATGTGACTGGATCAAATTCCTTAATCTCGACCAGTCAGTCTATCCAAATGTCGTGAAACACTTCTATGTCAATCTCACCTATGATGACACATATGAAGAAATCATATCCTACCTACACGGCAAGCATTTCTCTATAACTGAGTCCAAATTGAATGAAATCCTTGACACTCCGAGCTTTCCTCATAGAAAACTTGCTCCAATGCATTAGCCTCACATCANTTGTAAGTGGTATGTTAGATTTGTAGTGTTCTAAACTTACTTTATGTTTGATGCTAATGTATGAACCTTGGGTTTTATGGCATTTTCATCTTCTATTTCTCTTCCTCTCTTCTCTCTTGTCATGCATAGCTAATTCCCCTTTGTTTTAGGGCTATATGATGTTTAGAGTTTAAGTGCCTTGGAATGGTGACTATGCATGCTTGTGAATCTTTTATTTGGTGAATGTGATGCTAAACTTTTATGGGAGTAGCTAACTCATTGAAGTTATCCTAGGTTGTTAAGTGATGAAAGTCATCTTACTAGTAGCGTTGCCTAGGTTCAGGATAACTTCGGACGCCCACTCTACACATTTTGGATGTCCTGATATCTAGTGATCCTGACCAGCGGGCGCCCACTAAAAGTTTTTAGGCGTCCGTAATAAATCATAAGATGAAATTCCTCAAGTAGAGAATGCCCATTAATCAACGAGCGCCCACTGAAAGATTTTGAACGTCAATAATCAATCATCAACTAGAATATCTCAAGTATCGGACGCTCATTGATAACTTCGGGAGACCAATTCAAATTCCTATTTAGTTTGGTCGACCAGCTTACAAACCTAGGGCGTCCTATGTTGTGAATGCCTAATAATACTTAGGACTTCGGACATCCGTTATCTTACTCCGGACGATCGAAGTAGGTTTATGATCTAACACCAACAGAATCAAAGGTCGTCCACTGAAATCATAGGACGATCATTGTGATCATAACTTAACGGACTTCTCTACTTCGATCGACCCATCATTTACTTCAATGTCACGAACACTATGTATATATATATATAGTGGGTAATACTCAGTCGTCATTATATTTGACAACTATTCAAGAGGACGATCATTCGTATCCTTCGTGTTTTTTCATCGTCTTCCCTCCGAGTTCGTGTTCAAATCCTATGAATCTTCTAGGGATTAAAGGCGACCAAAACATCTTCAAACACAGATTCGAATATCTAGGTAAACCTAAAACTCCACTTTTGTGTCGCAAAAACTCACTTTCTCGGTTATACTATGGTTTATCAAAGTTTTGATTATCCTGACGGGATTTAATCTTGTTGTGGATGTATTTCTTTCACAGAATCAAATCATTTCATATTTCCCTAACCAATCTTTCCTGTCACTCTAAATTCGCGTGTTCTTTCATATCCATTAGAGTCATATCGCCTATTAAGAAAACTGCTAAGAGACGTAGACTTGTAAAAACGTCCCAGGGACCCAACCAAGTAGATGAGCCAACTTCCTCCATACCACAAGAACACGTTGACACAACTGAATCTTCCTTCAATGAGACTCCAACTACAGACAACCCCACATTAGCTGAACCTGTTATTAGTTCCCGGTGGTACGTTAGTGAAAAGGCTCAAAGTCAATTCTCAATCTTTTATAATGAACAGCGTGTAGTTGAGCCATTTCACTCCATAGACTGGGAAAGCCTTCATCTTCCTGGATTAAAAGAGACCTTCGAGCAATGTGACTGGATCAAATTCCTTAATCTCGACCAGTCAGTCTATCCAAATGTCGTGAAACACTTCTATGTCAATCTCACCTATGATGACACATATGAAGAAATCATATCCTACCTACACGGCAAGCATTTCTCTATAACTGAGTCCAAATTGAATGAAATCCTTGACACTCCGAGCTTTCCTCATAGAAAACTTGCTCCAATGCATTAGCCTCACATCACATTTGTTCAAGGAACATTCTCCATTGGGTAAGAGTAATGTGTAGATCATATTAGTGATACTTTGTATTTGCTGATTTTGATGTTATGAGGTATTTGCAATTGTATCTTCGGTGGAAGGTTGAGACCGAGAGGGAGAACCTTCTCCATCAAGGAGAAATAGTAATTAGTTCCTATTATTATCATCTTGCAGTTGGAATGTCATTGATATCCTTTAGCAAGGGGTTGAGACCGAGAGGGAGAACCCCTTTGTCTAAAGTATTCGTATGAGGCCGAGAGGTTCCCACGAGTGGCTAGGGTTAATTGGAGAGAGGCCATCCATAGCATCGAGAGATTATGTGTGAGAAGCCTCTAGGGATTTAAGTTCAAGCCTTGACAACGAGAGTAGCTAGGTTTGATTTCTTAATGTCTCAAGTCAATTTTATTTGAGTTTCATGTGTTCATTGGCAAGTAGATACATTTGTTCAAGGAACTTTCCATAAGTATATCCCCTGTCATGAAAGTTGTTCATCACATCATCACCCACATAGTTCTTTCTAGGGCCGGTCACTACACTGGAGTATGTTGGATCGAAAGGCACCAAGAGGGGGGGGGG
>LTAE01012851.1:0-13320 GCA_001647135.1 Pontederia paniculata
CGGTCGTCCTTCCTTCATCTCTGGTCGACCGGTCAACCCCTGATCCCTCTTCTCATGCATCTTCCTTCAATATAGGTTGATCACTCTGTATTCTTAGGACGACCGCTGTACACATATGCTTCTTCTGTGATGTCTTCCATGTGCATAGGTCGTCCATTCTTTTAGCTTCGGTCAACCTAACAACTTCTGAACTTGAGTCAACCTATTATAGAATTCAGCTCAATAAGTTCATCAGTACAAACTAAGTTCCCTTACAAATTTGTGATCATCAAAACACTCTTGGGATCCTAGATTCAACAGGTCGGGTATTTTTAATTGGTGATCGATTGCTAGAGGTGACTTATTATACGTGAAAGGTGATCACGGGTCGTGACAAGTGCGACCATCTAAAAGTTGTAATGTGTCGATGGGTCTCCGGGAAATTGGTAGTTTATACTTGGTTCACATTCAGACTTATGGCTTAGTGACAGAAGGTTACGGCCCGTGAAAAAAAAATGGTTGGCTCAACGTTCGCTACGGAAAAATCCATAATGGAAGTATCACGGCTCATTAACTTTAAACATGAACTGGAGTTTCCGGATATTATTGCCCGTGATATAGTAACACGCACCGTGATGATGTGCTGCTGAAACGTTGCTAGCTGTGATGGCTTCTTGTGGGGTGTAACTTTGGGTCTCACGGCCATGATAGGAGAGAAGTCAGGGTTCATAATGCGACAAAGGCAACCAGACGCCTAAATGAGTTGACCAGGACTAGGATGATTTGATACTAGACTTGAATTGTGTTGAAGAAAGGCACCACTTGTTGAAGGAGATGATTGCTTGCTTGCGTTTGCTAGAAGTTCTTGCAATGTTCTCTTGACGATGGATATGATGGCTATCCTTTATGTTTATAATCGTGTATAACACCTTTCTTCACCTAGGACCTAGTCACTATAAAGCTTGAAGAAATTCTGTGAGAGTAATCATCCTAAAACAAATGACCAAACTAAAACCAAATGAATACTAATAAGAAAAGTGAGAGAATTGGGTTGCCTCCAAACAAGCACCCTTATTTAACGTCGTAGACTCGACGCCTCCAATTAATATTCAAGGTTGCAAGTGAGGGGAATTGCGAGTGATGATGCACCCAATTGTCTCCAACTTTTGGTAACCTTCTGTAGTGATTTTTTCTTTGCCCTTGTTCTGATATTTCAAATTCTCCTGTAGCTGAATTGGAGTTGGGCTCTTTGGTCGCCATTGTTTGGATGAACTTGGTGCATCTGATCTTGATGGTGGAGTGGCTGGTGATGAAAATGTAGATAGTGTCACTCTCTCCTCAGGTGGTGGTGGATGAACAAGAGATGAAGCTGTAGTGATTGGAGTTTCCAAAGGCGAGCTCCTCCTTCAGACCTTTCCATCATCAATGATATATTCTCTTGTCTCCTTCATTCTCCACTGAGTGATCCATCTCTTCTGATAATACTTTCTGGGTTTCCACCTTCTTTCATAAAAGTACTATTCGTGGTACGGACATATGATAGCATGTGGTCCCTTAGCAGCTTCTTGTAATGCAACAATTTGAGAAGACAAATGTGCAACTTGCTTCTCTAATGCTTGAAATTTTACTTACATGGATTCAAATTTGAGTTGAAATTCTGCTGGCTGGGGACAAAGAGGGAGATCGTCAATCACTTTTTTGTGATCTTTTAGATGTGTCAATTGGGTTCGCAAGTTGTTGATCAGTTGGTCTTACTGGGTAAATTTGTGCTGAATTGTAGATACAACTTGACCAAGCATGTCCTCCAACTTGACCCTTGACTCTATTGATGATTTGAGGACATCACCTATTTCTGTATTGTGTCCTTTAATTTTTGAAATATGATTCTCAATGATTTTGATGTATTCTTCTTGCATGGAGACTTTCTGCACTAGCATGCCCACCATATGTGCCAGCAAGGCAAGCGGATCTCTCGATGTGTCTTCTTCTTGAGGCTGACAGGATGACTTGCTAGTACTTTGTCTAGGTAGATTCGTTTGACTTGAATAATTTTTGGTGTGTCTCCTTGTTGATGACTCGATGATGCTCTACACTTCTCAAGTTGAGTTTCTCCAAGGACTTCATCTTGTTCCAATTTTTTATTCTTGACCTCAATCTATGACTTTGATTTTCCTCGATTCTTTGCCATCAAGGGTGCTCAATTGATCGTGTTGTGTATAAAGATATCTCCTAAAAACTAACACAACAAACAAAAATGTGAAAATATCTGCAATAATTATTCTCACGTGACAGAAAATAAAAAATTAAAAATATCAAGTTATTAATGAAAGTAGACAAGTAAGATAACAATGAATCCCCAGCAACAGCGGCAAAATCTTGATGTGTTCTAAATACACTAGCAAGCGCACTAGTCGTTCAAGTAATAAAGTGAATGAGTAAGGATGTCAAATCCATGAGGACTAATGTAACCTAGCCTTTCTAATTTCAAAAGTAATAGAGAAAAGATTAAATTCAGTTTAATTCAGAAAACAAAAGATAAAATTCAAAGGATGAGGTCAGAAGAGATCAAATAATATTATGTTGGAAGATTTAGGATTCTATCTCACCACTAATTCAGATTGAACAGAATTGTTTCTAATGATCGACTAAGAATTGCCTAAATTATTATCCCCTAAACATGTGCAATCACCTATCTCAAATTCATATTAACTAGGATGTTCAAACGAATCCACCCTAAATCAATCTAAACCTAAGATGCTTTGATGTTGCAGTTCTTATGTTGACCGCTTAACCAAGTCCAATCAACAGGCCACATAACCTAGAATCTCTCGCGAGTAATCAGATTGTGACATGCATTGCTATGACTTGAATTCAATGATGAATTTTCTCCAAGTTCTCAAACCAATGAAATCAATTACATTAAACAATCAATAATCAAATTTCATGGTCATCACAGAAAAGAAAAAATAATAAGGAAAACAATCATGTTCTAAAAGAAACAAATTAATAAACTCAATCTAAACTAGGGTTCACAAACTCCCTAACACAAATAACTAAACAAAGGAAATAGTTCTTCCAAAAGAAAAGAAATCAAACTCTAAACCCAGTAGTAGTTCTTCAACGTCTTGCTCTTCTTTTGCCTTCGAAAAATCTGAATTCCGCTCATGGCTTCAAATAGATCTTCCTCTAACTTCAAACCTGTAGAACAATCTTCTTCTTCTTCCTCTCTTTCTACTATGTATCTCCCCAATATCATCTTCTATTCCCTTTTTATACCCCTCTAGATTAGGGTTTCATAGGGATTGCACAGTAATATCCTCCTCTTGATCAATAGTTATGATAGAATCCCTTTAAAATTCTCTTCTAAATCTTGAAAAATATCTTCTAATCAAGAATCTAAAGTCCTGGATCAGATAGACTCCTTCCCGGCCATCGAATCTTATCAAATCCGTGAAGATATAAACTTTGGCAACTCTTTCACGGCACGTAATGGAATGTTATTACCCGCTAGTGATTGATTCTCCATATGACCTTTAGTCTTCACGGCTCATGATGACACATCACGACCCGTAAATCATGCACAGTTCATGTGTTCCAAGGGAGATTCCACATACTTACAACCCGTGATGGATCATCATGACCCTAACACATTCGCTATAAATGGTGACCGCCTCCGCGAACGTCGTGATGCATGATTACACCTCGTGAATTGCTACATAACGACCTGTAACAAAATGTAATGGACCGTTACAATCTAGATTTATAAATTGGAGCTTCGACGAAGGTCGTAATATTGATGTTGTAGTCATGAACTCCACCATTACGGCCCGTAACCTATTGAGTCGAAGTGCGTTGCTCCCGGCCAAGGTCGTGATGTTTCATAACGGCTCATGATGGCTTGATTTCTCCTTCTATCCCTTCATCAATGCCCATAATGGCATATCAGACCCGTGATGCGTCAATGTAATCTTCTCCGTAGATGTGTTCGTGTTGATTCCAGCCCTTTAGCATCTCCTGAGCCTCTCCAACTAATTTCCTACAAAATAAACACCAACAAGAGTAGATTCCGAACTTGAAATAATATGAATAATTAAAAATAAAGTAGATGAACGCGATGCAATGATAACCCAAAATCATGCCTAATGCAGGTCCTAAATTATGTTATGAAATGCATGCATAAATTATCAATCAATTGGTGCAATAGTTTTAAATACAATAAGGTAAAACGAAGTTGGGGCAGGGTCGATCGATTGACTCCTATAAGGGGGTCATCCGACTTGAGGGTCGATCGGACTAGAACCGACCGACACTCGCTTCTAATGTCACTACACATCGACCTTCCTGAGGGTCAGTCGAACCTAGTTCGGTTAACCTTCACTACTGAGGTCATTTGAGTTCGACTGACTCTTGATTGGTCGAACCCATTGTCACCCAGACTCGGTAGTCGATCGAACCTAACCTGAAGGTCGGTCGATCGACTATCACAGAAACCAAAAAATAAAGTGTGAAACGAGCATTTTCACTAAGTTATCATTCTCGAGCAATTCATCAACCAATTTGTGATGCAATACAGTGGCATGTTCAAGAAATACTGTCAATAAGGTGGTAAACAATCTATAGCATATGAACCCTAAATTTTCCTTGAACATAAAAAGGGTTTAGATAGAATAAGAACTTATATAATTCTTAGACAATTACAATGGCATATAGAGCATTTCATAATCAATTCAATACAATAGAACAATCAATTTGTATTGCCCCAAATGGTCAATACTAGGATCCATCTACATTACGTTTCCTTGCCCCAAAATCCTCTTCTCTCTTTCTCTCTTCACTTCTCTTCTCCTTTTCCTAAGTCCCAGCAGCCCTTCTCCCTTGATTTTGCTTCAAAAATTCACCTTGTCCTTGCTGATTTGTAGGTGTAATTCCTGGAGTAATGCTACAATTTTCGGATTCCACGAGAGGGGCTAAGTTTACTAAGTGAGAGCTCATTCAAGAGAGAGAAAGGAGTGTCAAAATCTGGTGTTTGGGTTTATATAGTGAGAGAGGGGAGACAGTGAGTGGAAATGGGGGTCAAATAGGGTCTTGACACATGTCAAAGCCCCACTTAGTCTTTTCTTTCTTTTTTTTTTCTTTTCCTCTTTTTTTTTATTTTGGGCAGGTATTACATTCTACCCCTCTTGACAAAAAATTCGTCCTCAAATTTAAATCAATTTAAACACTCACCAAAAAGATGTGGAAACTCTCATTTCTTCTTCCAATTCCCATGTAGCTTCTTCACCTTGGTGATACTTCCATGCTATATTTACTATATGCACAATCTTATTGCAAAAATGATCCTCACGATACTCCCAAATCCTTATTGGAAGCTCTTCATAAGTCAAGTCTCTCATTAGATTGAGTTCTTCAATAATCAATACATGTGAGCTATCATATTTATACTTTTGTAGCATCGTCACATGGAATACATTATGTATTCGAGCATAAGATGGCGGCAGTGCCAATCTATATGCTAATTTGTCAACTTTTTCCAAGATTTCAAATGGTCCAATGTATCTTGGACTCAGTTTTCCATTTCGGCTAAATCTCATAACTCCTTTTGTTGGAGATGCTTCAATAACACCTTTTCTCCAACCTTATAGATTTGCTCCTTTATGCCTTTATCCTCATAACTTGTCTGTCGACTTTGGGCAACCTGCATTCTTTCCTTAATTTTTTTTTTTACTTTTTCAGCATGCTTTATCACCATTTCAGGTCCAATTAATCTCCTTTCTTGAAATTCAGTCCGAAATATAGGAGGTCTACATAGTCATCCATATAATGCTTCATAAGGTGCCAATTCCGATGGTTGAATGGTAGATGCTATTATATGAAAATTCCACCAATGGCAAATGTGCATCCCAAGTTACTTGCCAATCTATTGTACATGCTCTCAACATGTCTTCCAATGTTTGTATGGTCCTTTTACTTTGACCATCATTTTGAGGGTGCAAAACCGTTCTATAATTCAACTGTTGAATCTAGGATCCCGAGAATGTTTTGAATGATCACAAATTTGTAAGTGAACTCAGCCTGTACTTATGAACTTGTTGAGCTGATTTCTGTAACAGGATATATTCATGTTCAGAGTAGTGGTCGACCTGAGTTGAAGGAATGGACGACCTGTGCACATGTAATATATATCAGAAGAACTATATGCGTGCAGCGGTCGTTCTAAGTATATGAAGCGGTCGACCAGCATTAGAGGGAGAATACATGAGAAGAGGAGCAGAAGCATAAACGGTCGACCAAAGATGTAAAGAGGCCGACCGATAATGAAGGAGTATATATATGAAGAGGGATCAGAGGTTAACCGGTCGACCAGTGATAAAGAAGGGACAACTGATGTAAAAGGCTGAACTGAGGAGGTCGCCCGATGTTGAGGAATGGGTGACCCCAAGATAACACCTTACAAACCAAAAGAAGAAGGCAATGGACGTACAGAGGGCTTAGAGAAGAGACAGTGGACGANCGATGAAGTTTGTCAGAGGTCGTCCGAAGTCTGAGGAAGAAAGGAGCGGTCAACCAGGAGAACTGACAGGAGAAGGAGTGTGCGTCCGAGGAGTCTGACAGGAAGTCAGTGGACGTCCAGAGAATGTCTGGAGCAGACAGTGGACGTTCGAAGTTCCAGGTGGGAATTAGCGAACGTCCGGATCTGTCAGAGGAAGCTTTGGGAGGGCATCCGAGGATCTCATGAGAAGTGAGCGGACGACCAAAGTACTGGCAGAGGGACGAGCAGACGTTCAAGGATCTCAACCGCTGATAGTTTGCTATTGTGATCTCTAGTAACCGCTGGTAGTTTGTTGGGGCCGGTTTGAATTGAAAATCCTCTTCGACGATTTGCCTCTTGATTGTGGGGATTTCCTTCATCAACGGTGGCAATTGGAATTGGAAAGTGAGTGGCCGGATCCTTGCTTACCTATTTCTGCATTATTAGCTCCAAAATTGCATAATAAACCCAACTTTATGATGAGATGCCATATTTCCTAAAAATGAGTTAGTCAAATATAGTAAATTTTCAATTTGGTAAAAATGTGGCAAGAAAACTTCAAGTGGCATGCAAAACACGATAAAAAATGTGACATGAATGAGGGAAAAAGTTGGTGTTGTTAGCCACTTATCAATCTCTTTTTGTTGTTGATTACTACACTAGTCTGAAGAATCTGTGGGAAGAATTTGAATCTAAGGTTCCTCTATTGCCTAACTTGGATGTTTTCTCTGTCCATATCACACTCGCAAATTGACAAAGACATTACATATTTTCCACAGGAAATGAAGTGAGTTGTCAACTTGATTCAAAATAAAAGTACCATTTACAAAACCTTATTTATTCTTAGCAAGAAACGCATTATATAGAACACTACTCCATGAAGCATAACTTTCTGAATCTACTAAGTGATCAGGAATCAAAACTTGTCCAGGTGAATCTACAACACTAAGGAAAAGAGGATTGAAAATATCTATAGAGACCAATGAATAAGAAGTAGATGTTCCATTAGTCGCAAAATACATGTTTGTATAAAGATCACACAAAAACAAATAAAAACAAGATATTCCTCCAAAAACACAGATCAAAACTAAGGCATAGTTCATAAAAGGCAAGATCCATCGATCCAAGAAAGCCAGCTAAATAAGTCTAAACTGAGTAGAGATTTGTACAAACAAAACTTGGTGTCGTTGATCAATGTCTTCTAGTGTGGCTCTGATACCATGTCAAGATCTAGCAAACTCCTAAGCTCTGTGCAATTGCGTTCATCTACAAGGTTACATAGCAAGCAAAACCATGAAGAGAACAAGAAGGAATTGGGGGAAGAGCATGGTACACTACAATTTTACTATTTGTAACTAACTATTACACACAACTTCCCTTCTATTTATAGTGAAGTGATACATAATAATAGTCTTGGAATGATCTAGAAACATGGATGATAAAGAATCCATTACATATCACATAACTGATACGCCCGATATGACACCATAGTAAAAATGGTAAAACCAATCTACGGACAAAGATATAACACACATGATACTCAACAATAATAAGTATCAACTACTACAATATTCACATGGAAATGAGAGGGGATGTTCTTTGGGCACATAACACTTGTGCATTCCCTTTGTACCATCGAAGGCATGCTATCATAACTCGACTAATTGCATGGAAGCACAAGCATGAATTGCTCATCAGTGAGGAGCTAGCCACTAACATTATCCACCAGGATCCTCCATGGATGGTGCATTTTGCATGGAAATGTCAATCAGTCCAACCAAGTGATGGTTGAGATGAAGAATTGGGAAATCATTCTTGCCTAGAATCCTAAAATTATCCCCTTTCTAGAGAATGGAAAGGATTGCTGCAGAGTTTGTATAACCATTTGATTGTATTAAGAGGAGATTATAAATGTACAAGTTTGAATTCCAAAGAATAAGAATGACCAAAAAATGAGTGGGTAAGGAAATACCCATACAAAATGTTACAGAATCCTACTCGCTAAACAAAAATGAGGTGTGGTGTACATTGATCTCTATAAAAGGATGTGTTGTGATGTTTTTTGTTTCTACATGTTAAAATTCAACCCATCTTGGTTTCTTCCTGAAGCACAATTCTAATGGTTAATATGAGGTCTTCTCGAGCATCTCATACCACTGTTAGCTTTGACATACTGCTTTCTTGCCTTGGAAAAGTTTAAGAGAATTAAAGAGATTTATTGGGGAAATAGGTCAGTATATAAGATTACCATGGAGGGATTACCACATAGGAAAAGCTTCTATCAAAACCTAATCAGACTTCTTTGTGGACTAAAGAAGGTGGATCTTGCAGTAAGGATTCTAGAGTACTTTAAGCTAATTGACAAGCTTGGTAGGACTCAACTTCATAAAGCAAGATGTCTGTGGATTGAAGCATTGAGAAGAGAATAAAGTAGTTCTTCAATGTTCAAGAAATATGTTGGATCTTTCAAAGATTGTTGTGTTCAAGCAACTACACTAAACATCCTGCCTCCCATTGCTCTTTGAATCTATTGTCATATGAAAGAGATGTTCGATACTTTAAATAGAAAAAGTTCATACTACATTTTCTTGAAAGGGAGAAATGCATATTGCATGTTCGTAACATCTACTTCAACCATGGCATACAAAATATGTCATGCATTTCATATAGTTTAGCCTATCATTTTGTGCATGTTACATTTGTTTCATATTTATTTATTGTATAATTTCACAAACACTCGGTAATCTACTAAGTTTTTTTTTTGTTTTCTCTTATTATAAATGAGTAAGAAGGGAATTTTGGCATTAACTGGCGTATCAGCAAGTTCACGATCGTAAGGATGTGCTTAACGACCGCTATAGAACATCACTACATTCTTCGCCAAGTTCATAGGGCGCTAGCGTGACTTAACGGGTGCTACAAAAGCCTAGTTGTCGACCGCACTGAGTCGCGAGCATGAAGACTGAGTTAACCAGTGCTACAATGACATGCATGTTAAGGCGATATATTAGTAACGAGCATGAGGTGAAGTTAATGGGCATTACGAAACAAATAATATTGAAGTTCATGGTTGCGATAGAAGCTCGCAACTATCCGATCAACAATGATACTAGGGTCGAGATATCCCCTCCCTCTGAACTGGTGTTGATAATATTATTAAACCATAAGATGATATCTTAGGAATTATATCTCTTAACTAACTTAACGATTGTTATTGTGATGATACTGATGTTCATCGACTCACGGGCGCAACGCTCTACTTATGGGTTGTGAATTTTGCCGCCTAGCAGAAACTTCGGCATGTCGATTCCAAACCTTAATGACTCTATTCCAAATGTTATAAATAAACCAAATGGGTCTTTTGAGAGGATAGATAGCAGAGGCTTGGGAAGAATTATTGTATTGAGGAGAAGCAAAGCGTTGCTGATAGTTTGTGCGGAAAATTAAAGGAGACTGTTAACAATCTAATTTACTATGAGTTTTGTTTTATTATCTATTATTCTCTGTTTAGGATGAACTCTAAAATATTTTCTTATCTACTTTTCTTGTTATGGCGTAATCTAGTCTATGGTTTTGCCGAGTCGAACGCCTAATTGTGGAACCTTTCTAATGATTTAATAGTTGGAACTTTGATATATTCGCATTTAATATTAATGCTTTTCTGAATTCTGATTATATTGCATGAGTTGTATGCTATCCGAAAGGAAGATATATACTTGTGGTATCTCAATCGAAAATTTATCTAGACCTATCTTGTGCATGAATAATGCAAGTTAGAGAAATCGAAAAAGCCCTAACTTGTCTACTCATCTAAGAGAAATCGAAAGAGCTTTTAGATGTGTAGGGAATAACTTTAATGCACAATGTCTGATAACAAGTGGACTTCAAAACCGAAAGGATTAGTTCGCGCATGTTCAAGGTATATTAGATTAACCAAATCTGAAATATCGACTTAAGAGTAATTGAATTCTCTCACTTTATCAATTGTTCCATACCATCCTTAGACCTAAGGGGATCCATAATTATGATGGTGTAGACGAGGTATTGATCCTACTTTTCCATCTACTTGATTCGATATTCACCAATTACCTCTGATCATCGTTCTACTTCTTTACTTCCTTTAGTTCATACATCTAAATTTTTCTTGCCCTTCGCTCAATTTTCTGATTAGATCTAGGTTGTGATATTACTAGTCCTCGAGGGATAGACACTTTTCACTATACTACTACTCGCGCACAACTAGTATACTTGCTACTATTGCGTCACATATTTTTTGCAATATCAAACATTAGAAATCACAGATGAAACAATTAAAATATTTACTTTAATGATTAAGTAGCACATGCCACATTTACACTATTATTCTAAAAATAAATAGCATTATTCTTAGTATCAAATATAAATTGAGTTGATTCCAACTGCCAATAGCAGCTACTAATGATTGATACAATAATGGCTTCTTTACTAGGATCATAACACCTCAAATCTCACCCTTATCCTTTAAGGAGAAAGATCCGAGTGGCGCTTCTTCAATGTTCATGCTAGTTATACAATATATGCAGTGGAAACATAATAATTATATCTATCAATCATCTAACAATGAAAGCAATAAACATTTAGACATATAACAATTTAAAAATATAATATCGCAGTGGAAACTTTTGTAATTAATAAAAGATTCAATATCCAAAGTATCAATAACTTATGGTGGTCCTCAAGGTACGTAATACATCAATAGTTTAATATAAATTTCATACCATAAGCCCAAAGGCTAGCATTGTCCCAATACTAAGCCTCGATACCATAACATTAGATAAGTGACTCGATGACATCTAACATGTGCAACCATCCGCTACGAACAACATAGTCACCAATGATCTATTTTAATCATCTGCATGAATTCAGCGTAGATGGGAGAATATCTCAAGTTAGAGTATGTAAAGGTTGACACCATAACGAGAAGGAAGGTATGACAGAACATCAATGATTCTTAAAATTTGAATAGCATTCAATGTTCAATTTTAATCTTATCAATATAAATTTCAGTTCAAAATTAATAATGGCATAACACCAATAGCATTATTAATTATTAAAATTTAATAGGTCCATGCCCAATTTCATTTGATTCATTCTTAAAGCTATCTTTTAACTTCATACTCATTTGTTCATTCAATTCAATCAATAAATAAAGTGAGTGATTAATTCCATGTGCATTGAAGGAATGACATGTACATTATCCAATAAATCTAGGTAGGTATCGATCGTCATATGCACCCAAGTGGCTTCTCCAAGCATAACCACATCTAAGGCCAGTCAATCAATCAATTTATAAATAATCTATGTGACAGTTTGATGGACCCAAGTCTTTCTTCAATTCCAAATTCAATCAATTAATACACAAAACATGATCGCATATTTTAATCCTATTTACGGGTTAACATGCAATTCAATATAACATTCAAGAATAAAAACATCTCAATTTGGCATATAGACATAGTTATTATATTTGTTATCCATGGCCCCTAAAAGTCTCTTTCAGGAATGAATGTTAGATACTCATAAGTGTGATAGGGTTTCATGGTTATTGTAGAAGAGGTCATTTCCTTATTTCGTCTCACAGTCTATGAAATTACCTTCATGGGCATGAACTAATGTGTGCTAAAAGTTCAAAAAATATTATTAGCAAGTGCACTAATCATATCAACTAATATAGAAGTGAGTCGAGCATCATTTCCATGAGGATTTATATTAACTATCTATCTAATCCCATTAACTAATAGGAGATAGCATGGGTTTCGATAAAAGTTTGAAAAGATAAAAATAAATTTGCGATGACAACAAACACTGAAATTAAGATGAAATAAGATAAGATAGGGATAAATTTGTTTTGTCACAAGATTAATCAAACTTTAATTTTAATCAATTCTTATGTGGATTATTATCCATCCAAGATATGTTTTCTCATTAGGATGAATCAACTATTTTATCTATTGAAAGAGTTTATTGTTCCTCTCCATGATAACAATCTTATCTCGTAGTAATAAAATGCAATAAATTATATTTTATAAATTATTGATCATTCCTCTTCAGGATAACAATGTAGACCACACGCCTAAATATTTCTCTCCAGGATGCTACTTGGATATAACATGCAATGCTTTGACTAAAATTCAAAAATCAAAAAGAAGCAAACAAAAATTATTCTTATTCAGAATGCTAGTTAGTTATAGATCTCAAATAATCAATGAAAAATATTAAACACAACATTTATGTTTATAGAAAAATTGATCAAATCAAGAGTTCAAAAAATTTACCTTACAATGAAGTTACTCCCTGAAAATAAGTTAAAAATCACAAGAGGAGTTCATCCTTTAGAATTCATGAGAAAAATAAAAATAAAAATCAAATAGGGGCTACCACACCTCGACGTTGCTCTCCTTTAAAATCTACGCAGAATTTTTTGCTTCAGTAGGAGATAAGGCTCTCTCCAAGCTTGATGCTCAATGAATCCTTCAGCGTTCTATTTATAGTCTTTTTAGAATCCCATATCTTATGAAGAGTTGTAGCCTTGCTGGAGTTTATTTGGACCAAATTTTATTAAAACTTCGTTTAACCTTCAAGTCCATATCAGCAAAAGATAATTTGACTGGTTTGAATCGAAATCCAACTTCTTTTGAATCTATATTTCATGGCCCATTACAATAGAATCACAAACATTGTTGAATCTAGGATCCCAAGAGTGTTTTGATGATCACAAATTTGTAAGGGAACTTAGTTTGTACTGATGAACTTGTTGAGCTGAATTCTGTAAC
>LTAE01012852.1:0-13320 GCA_001647135.1 Pontederia paniculata
TTTTTTATTTTTTTTGTGTGTTGATTTGTGATCTTCTATGTTTGTTCTCGAATTTCTCTTCAAAAATATGATGCAAAAGTCCAGTTAAACGCCATGATGTTGTCTGAGGACATTGTTGCGAGGTTTCTGAAACGCCTTCAGTGCATACCCCGCCATTAATTTTGGTCCTGAACAATCAGAAATGTTGAACTTTCAGAAACTCCCATTAGTGCCTGTCTGCAAAATGCATAACTCCCATTACTTTTTGAGACAAAGCTAAGTTCGATGAGGTGGAATCGCATTGTTCTGGGATTGTTGTTCTGCTTCAACAACACAGTTCTCCTTTTTCTCATTTACTGCAGGTTAAATTCGAAAGCTGTAATTGTTTTTTTTGTAGTCATAATTTGCTGTTTTTTACTGTCCTGGTAACATTATCTGGTCTGGCAGCAAACAAGTTGCAGTTCCTATGATTATAGAATTTGCAGCATCATCCACAACAGGGGGGATATCACGTCACATTCTCTCGTTGGATTCGAAGGGGACCTCTCTTAACTCGACAGATCACATAAATCATGTGATGTCAAGATTTCTTCTTTCTTTCCACATCTTTCCAACTGTTGCATGGATACATAACTTGCAACCAAAAGAAAAAAAAAAACAGAATCAGTAAAGAAACTAACTGGTGATCAAATAGCCCCCTTAATTTTACTTACTGAAAAACTTTAGCAGGAGACATATTCTGCAATTAATTGTCACATAATTTTCAAATTGATTATGTTGCGGATATGAGACGAGAGAGAGACAAGAGCGCACACAAAAAAATACACAAGATTTATGAGGTTCATCCTTAACTGGGCTACGTCCTCGGCCGAAGACTGAGAATTTTTTTATGAGAAAATAATAAATGATTACAAATACTGAATAATACAAAATAGGAAACAGAAACTCTAGAATTGTCTAAATTTTGGAGGCTCCGCCCCGAGCCCCCGCAGGGATCCCCCTAGACCTCCCTCAGGCTCGTTGACCGGGCAGCGAGACCCCCATATGGTACGGGCGGCTTCGCCGTCCTAGTTATTCGAGCGACTGTGATGCGCTGGGATGCGCTGGGATGCGCTGGGGACATATAGAATTGATCATTGGGTTAAGATTCAAGTCATTATCAACAAATTAATTGTTGGAAAAAAAACAAATGCCAATAATATTAAAGTTTATGCAAGGGGTCTGTTCATATTTGATGCAATCTCTCTCCTTGAATCAATTAGCACAACCCCCCTTGTATGGGGTCAGGCAGCAGTGTGATCGTTAGGACATCACATCTGCAAAATCATACATATCTTAGCTGTCATGATGCATGAACACAAAGACCTCCATTCTTTTCTCTCTTCCTCTCTCCTCCTTTCTGTGTCTGTTTCGGACTTTGTTTCTCTCTCTCTCTCTCTCTCTCTCTCTCTCTCTCTCTCTTTCTACCATACAAGGAGTGTTAACACACTAATCCCCTCTATCCATGTCCTTGCCATGCACAGAAGCTTGAAGCATGAAGAAGGATATTTAGATGTGTGTGCTCTCACATCTCCTGAGGAACCATCCAAAGTGTCTACAAAGCTTTCTCTCTCCTCCTGAGGCACAGTACTTGTCCATTAGTGTCCCATAGTTCCCTCTGCCACATCAAGTTACTAACTTGAAGCCAAACTGCCAAAGCCAACTCCACCGCATGCATCAAGACACCACCACTTTTAAGGAGGGACCATTAACCATCTTCTTGCATGCTCCCAAGGAGTGCGCGGGCGCGCGTTCTTAATGCTGCCGCTTTGAAGACGCGTACAGGAGAGGAGAGAGGAGAGAGAGAGAGAGAGAGAGAGAGAGAGATACTGTGAGAGACAGATCACATATCTGAGTGGAATGGAGAAGATGAGCACGTCGAGTGCCGCGCAGAAGAGGAGGAAGAGCACCAGCAGCAGCAGCTCCTTCTTGGGCTTCAAGTGCGGATGCAGGGACGCCAAGGCCGTGTCCGTCACGACCACCGGCGTGTCCCCCGACAGCGGGTCCGCGGCGACGCCGGTGGAGCGCCGGCCGCTTGAACTGACGTCCTCGGCGGACACTACTCTAATCACTTTAACCTCCGTCTCCACCTCCTCTTACTGGGAGGAGGATGAGACGGACGCCAAGATGGAGAGCTCGGACTCCGAGAGTACGCCAAGCTTCTCCGAGCTCCTGCGCCAGCTCGGTGAGCTGGAGCAGAGCGTGATGGCCTGGGGATCGTGTCGTGCGAGCCCTGCGCCCCGAGCTGCCGGCAAGGACAAGGAAGACGAGGGGGAGGGGAAGGATAAGAAGAAGGTAAAGGGACTGCACAGGAGGAGCAAGAGCGAAGGAGGAGGAGGATGGAGGAGGGCGGCGGAGAGCGTGGCGGTGGTGAAGGAGTCCGCGGACCCGTTGGACGACTTCCGGAGGTCGATGCTGCAGATGATCGTGGAGAAGCAGATCGTCGACGACGTGGAGCTGCGGGAGCTCCTCCGGCGCTTCCTCGCTCTCAACTCGCCGCTGCACCACGACCTCATCATCCGGGCGTTCGCCGAGATATGGGCCGAGGTCTTCTCTGGCCACAGGAACACGTCCGACCTCCTCCTCCGCCGGCGCCGCCGAAACCATCCAATATTTCCATCTTTCCGGCGTTTGTAAAGAATAAAAAAAAACACGAAGATAGAAAAAAAAATGAGAGCAGAAATCTCGGCCATTACGAGCATGCATGCAAGCAACTGCGTTTTCTTAGCATCCCTCTCTCTTCATATTTTTTTTATTCTGATTTCTACGAGTGCATTTGATGATTCCAGAGAAACATATGTTCGTTTACATGTCAAATATTTGTTCTTTCGTTTTTGAATCATTTTTTTCGATCAAGATCCGACTAATCCGGCATTCGAGTACACGCGCAGAAAAGTATTTGCTCTGACCAAATTGATAACTTTTTGAGGGCTCGGACCCAAACTACTAGCTCCAGATCTCTTAACCCTGGGACACAAACTCGCTAACCATTTGCGACAACCAATCTTAATTCGTTCTTAAATCTTGTGAATGCACATTTAACCCTTTTTTATTTTCCCTCTAAATAATTGTTAAAAAAAATTAATAATAATCAATAATTCTGCAAAACTTTTGTTTTAGCTTAAGTATAATTTTTTTATCGGGAATCTCACTCGTCAAAATTAGACTCAAAATTCAAAGCGAATCAGATTAGTCGCGATAATATTTAGTAGTAATCGAAAAAACATAACGATTTAAAAATTCAAGAATCAAATTATTTAGTTAAGGATGTAAACTACATTGGCACTCCTCACTCATGAACCAAACAATGTAGAGTTAAACTCTCATTGCCCAAGTGTATCATTTTATTTTTCTAAAATTCTGGCTTTCCCTTTGTATCCTGAACTTTTTAAACTCTATCAGAACACCTTCACATTGCACATGTAACTCTGTTCTTTTAGCCTCTGCACTAGAACAAAAAAAACCTTGAGATTAATTTCCTTCAGTTGTTGAGTTGGTGCATTAATGCACAGTAATCCTTGTAGGGGTTTGAGAGGGACCTTTTAATGAATAATGACTCAAGTGGTGGAGAAGGTGGTGGGTGGTAGGACATGGGGATGCATTTGGATGTGCAAACTTGAGCTACCATTGGGTCTGCATTTTGTCCTGACCACCTGCAGATATAAATGCTTTTTAATTTGTTGTTCACAAAGTTAGCTGTGGTCTTTGTGTCACTAGTACCATTTTTTTTTCCTTCTGTCCTGCACTTCCTTCCTGTTGCATTGCCTTGCTCCACAAAATGATTTCCAAATATATTAATGTTATGTTCTGTCACTGTGCTCAACAGTGCTGTGGTCAGGTTGCCTTCAGTTGGTAATCAAAAAATTTGATTCAAATCAAATTCGATTGTCACAAATAATTAACGAGTCTGTACCTCGAATTGAGAGGTCGAGAGCTAATAGTCTCGAGTTCGAGCTTCAGAGTCATCAATTTGGTTAGAATTTATCATGTCGCTCTCGTCCGAACACCGGATTAGTCAGATGCTAATAGCCTTGAACATCGATGAAGCTTATAAAAAAAAATTTGATTCAGTTACTGTTGCATGTAATCAAGGAACAGATGGGGCACAGGGTTTGGTTTAATTTGGTGGTATTATTTAATCTGGTTAGAGGCCTTAGAAAGGTTTCTATTCTTTGCCTGTGTGTTGTTTGGTCCATTTGTGGGTGTTGTTTGATCTTTTAGTGTGGCGTCCTGAAGTGGAAGGCATCTGTTACCATGGATGAACCTGAAACGGATTGGAAGGTGAAAAGTATTAAAAGGATTGTAAAAATAGTTTAGAGTTATTTTCGCTGACACCTCTAAATTATAATTTTTTTCATATATAATTTTAAATTATAAATTTAATAATTTTAGTTTTTAAACTTATATTGATTTGTCAAATAAGTTTTTTCATTAAACTCCATCCAATATTCTGTTAAACTTATTTTTTAATAATTACAAAATGATAATTTTATCATTTTCTTTTAAATATTATAAAAAAATAAAAAAATGATCAAAATATTTCATAATTATTAAATAATTCTATCCTTACTTTATTTTTTATTTTTATAAATTTTTTTATTATATTAAAAAATTAAAGGTAAGGATGATATTTCATAATTATTAAAAATTAATTTAACAAAATTTTGATTGAAATTTAATGGAATAACTAGATTGACAAATCGAAATAAGTTCGGGGGACTAAAATTAATAAATTTATAACTTAATATTAGATGCGAAAAATATATAATTAAGCAAGTGTTAACGAAAATTATTGATAATTTTTTTATTGAAGGTTGCAGAATTCAATAATTTATAGAAAATCATGATGATTTATTTCTTTTTCTTCTTATGAATTTGATGTGGAGAAGGACAAAAGATCTGTGTGGCTTATTCCCTTTGGAAAAGGATGGTGTGGGGGCACACAGGGCCATATCATTTGATGGGTGCATGGTACTGTCCCCAATGGCAATGAGAAGCTTCTGCTATTTGCAAGCTGTAAGATGGGAATGGGAAGGGAGACTGTGAGAGATCAGATCAGATCCATTGCAGAAAGCAATGCTGCAACCTTGCAACATGCTCTTATTTTCTTTTAAAACCCTCAAGAAGAATCCAGCAATAAAAAACCAAATTTTCTGACAGATCAATGTTACTGTGGAGTTGTGAGGCATCTCATATTCATATCCAGTACATATCTGATACCTGAGTACTTGTTGAAGTATATATCAAAATTATTTTATATAAAGATGATATAAAGCTAAAGATAATTAAGCAATATTGAGTGGTTTAATAATATATTAGCATATTGTTATTTTATTTATTTTAATTTTTTTTAATTTAGACCCATCTATTTTTAAAATTATTAAAATAAATTTTAATCAAAATGATCTTTATTAAGTTCTTTCTAACTCAATTAACTCTCATCCTCTTATGGCATGGGCCCAATTGTGCAAATAGACATATTTTCTAATTTTTATCCTGTACATATATACACTATTTTCTAATATGCAAAATTATTTAATTAATATATAAATTGTAAGATTTAATGAGCGAATAGCTGTTGATTAGCGGATAACAGTATAAATAAGAAATAATGATTAGCGAATGATGATTAATATTTAAATATTAAATTAGAGTATTAATAATAAGTGTGATAAATTTAGTCGTTGAATTAATTTATAAGTATAAAATGGCATAAATGAACATGAAATAATCAATTATTTAATTTTCAATATAAATACATTTGTTTTTTTATTGCAATGTAGTAATCATTTATTTCTGATTAAAATTTTCTTATATTCATACATAAAATCAACAAAAAAAATATTTTTTTTATTTTTTATTCACACTATTTAATTGAGAATTTTTGAACAAGAAATTATATAAAAGATATAGGAATAAGATATGATAATTGAAAGGCTAAATTTGGAATAAATATTTGAACCTCTAAACTCTATACGCTAAAAGCTTTTTAAATTAGTATACTATGAACCTTCAGTGAATCGCTAAATGTTACTGATAAAATTAATTTACTAAATATTTTAATTAGAGAATTGATTTAGTCAAATCGCTAAATATTATTTTTAACTCTATGAGAATAAGTATTCATCAATGGTAGATTAAGTTATAAGTATTTTCTTCTTTAAGAGTTAGTGATATTCTTTAGAGGCAGGATATTGCATTCAATTAGGCAAGTGAGTTGCAAAAGATGGTGCATGTATCTACAATAGCAATTCTCTTGTTTGGATGCAAACTAATGGAGGGCTAAGAAAGTGAAGGAGAATAAGAGGTGGGAAGGAAAGTGCGGGGAAGTATAATAACCTATGTTTTGATATATATATATATATATATATAGATATAGATATATATATATATATGGAGGGTAATTTTTTAAAAAAAAGATGATTTTATCCTAACACGATAGGAAAAGAAGCTAACTTTAATCATGATGAAAAATAAAATCGTTCGATAGTTCCTTCTAATCATGATGAGATTTTACTGTTTTCCAGTGGATATTTTGTCACATTCTGATTCGTGTTTCATGTAATCTTAGAGAATCTCTTCTGTAGAGCAAAAAAAAAAACCTTCATCAGCAAAAGTGATAGCGTCTGCGAACCACGTATGCTTTGGCCGAGAACAGTATCAGCAGTAAAAGTGATAGCAAAAAAAAAAAAAAAGACTGAAATATTTGGAATCGATATGTATATGTATTAGTTAGTTGCACCTAAGAATCAACTACCCAAATGCATTATACTATGCCCTTAAATCTAAAACTCCAATACATTTTTTTCTGCTCACCAACATCTTCCTGCAGGTGACCTGATACGTTAACAAACCAAGTGGAGAACTCCTATAAACTCATCTACAGATTCCCCAACAGCATTCAGATATCACGGAAGTGGACCACTCAGGCTAATTGAAAAGGGATTGCCGTGAAGCTACCATGGACACAAAGCGAGGTCTCTTGCGGCGGTGGTTCTTTCTGGCCTTCTGCGTCTCGGCGGTGTCGGTTTCGCAAGCCCAGGATTCCGCTTGTCTGAACCAGCTGGTGCCATGCTTGGAGTACATCAGCTCCAACAAGACTCCCCCCAGCAGCTGCTGCACTCCTTTGAAGTCTCTCATCAGCACCGACCCGCATTGCCTCTGCAGCATGCTCGGGAGCAGCTTCGCGGCCAGACAAACCGGCGTGAACATGACGCAGGCGCAGGTCTTGCCTGCTAGATGCGGAAAGAAGGTGACCGCTGCTTCGTGCAAGAGTAAGCACACATTTTCACTTCTTCTCTTGGCATGGACTACTCAGTTCTCAAATTTGTGTTACTAGTTTGTAAACAGTGGATACATCAATGCTTTTGCATCGCATGCAGGTGGTACGAAGAAGACTAACACCAGGACGAAGACGGCCGTGGCGTCGAGCTTATCAGGGCAGCTCCCAATTGTCAATGCCATGGCTGTTGCTCTTGTCTCACTCTTAGCTCATATCATCTGAATTGCATTCGGATAAGGATCAAATGCACTCAAATAGTATATAGATTATGGTTCAACGAGGGCCATGCTTTATCTTCTAATGATACTTTTTGTACAGTAAGGTTACCAGCATTGGAAATTTACTAAAGAATGGACTCTAGATGTGATGCAAGTCTAGAGGTATTATTGCCATGAGATGTCGAAACAAACATTTGTTCCAACCAAGAACTGGGATCTGAAAAAAGGAAA
Source organism: Pontederia paniculata (assembly GCA_001647135.1). Lineage (NCBI taxonomy): Eukaryota > Viridiplantae > Streptophyta > Magnoliopsida > Commelinales > Pontederiaceae > Pontederia > Pontederia paniculata. The sequence goes on from LTAE01012852.1 coordinate 7,750, forward strand.
AGGATAGCAATACAAACCAACGAAACTGACAAATAACTAGACATTAAAAGACACATCTTGATCTTAGATTCATGAAAAATAACCGAAACAACAAACAAATAGTCATCACTAAGATCATTCCGTGGAACACGAGGCTAAAAAAGGTGCAGATTATATTCTAAAAACAAGACGAAGATTTGCATGAATTATGTAGTATTGCGGACAATTTGAAATCTGCAATAGAAAATGCAAATGAAAAAAATTTGACAATTCACCATATCATGTGATTTTCATCCAATAGGATCACTGTGACTTTTAATGGTTTTCGTTGTTACACAGAGCAACTCAAGTATCTTATGCTATACTTTAAGAAGTGTGACAACTGATGCATCTTAAAAGGCAATAATAACATTAGGCAAAAGAAATTTAGCATCGCTAAGTTCCTAGTTCAGATTTCCCCTAGTAGATATATTATTATTACAAAATGATAACACAATAGTTTTATTTCAAACCACATGGAGGATTCATCAATTAAATATTCAGAAGAACTGAAAACCTCCTAACGATGCATCTCAAATGAAGATCCACATGAAGCCCGCACCGCGAAGGAAAAGCTCAAAAGACTGAAATTTCAGCATCAAACTTTCGCTTGCATATACGCAGAAAGAAAAACTGCCAATGCTCCAACAGAAACACCCAGCAACAGTCCAGAAGGAATAAGTTTCCGAGTTGCAGCCAACCGTATGCCTAACGCAACAACAAAAACTTTGATCAAGAACATGTAAAATATCAACCAATTATATATGCAAACTGGACGGTGAAGGCCTAAACAATGATGGTTGAAAAGATAGAAACTTTAGCATGGAGAATACAGGTACCAAATACGGAGGAGAAGATAAAAGCTGATCCAAATCCGATTGCTTCTCCAATTTCCTTGGTTTCAGGTGATTGCATCAAATAATATGCCTGTGAGAAAACCATTAATATTAACTATAATGATCTGCTTCACAACTTGATGAAACAGAAAAAGGATTTCATTCCTTCAATGAAGCATGAACAACAATGTCTAAATGAGAGCTTTAACATTTTGACACAAGAATGTAGTCAAATAAAATGGTGCATAAGAGGAAGTAAAGGCATTATAATTAACTTACAAACAAGATCAGATTTGAAAATTGATGAAAACACATTCTGCAGTAAAGGCACATTACTCTCTGATTTCAGTATTGAGCCAAAAGGTTCATACCAAGTAACTCAATCCGGTTTCATAAACCAGTAATTGCATCATTTGTAAGCAGCATGCCTAGATTTCTTAGACCTCATAATGGACAGCCTCCTACGGAGAGCATTACATGCCCTGTGTACTACTATAGTCCAAGCTAGATATTGCATGTGATTTTCTTCTGTTTCCGGAAATCTTAGAACCTACCTTCTACCTTAACTGTTGAAACAGCTAGACCTTCCATGACACTTTCTTCTGTTTCCAATAATCTAAAAGATTAGCTTCTAACATTAACTGTTGAAACAGTTAAACATTGCATGCCATTTTCTTCCGTTTCCAATAATCTCAAAGTTTAGCTTCTACCTTAATTGTTGAATCAACAAACATTAACATGACAACCAGCAGTTTAATCCTAATGAAGTAACTAAAAACTTTAGCAGACAGTAAACAAGCATGAACTGAACCTATCAAGCAGCAGCAGAAAGGGGCCAATTAAAGCACAAGAACTCGGATAAAAGCGTCACTCACTGCAGCCATGAGCGCACAGCCGGAGAGCCCTCCGAGAATGGAGCCTTTGCTCCTCGACCTGGCATCTGGAAGCACAAGCACAAACAACAAAAAATGGTGATGCAGCAAGAGAAATGGTGCATAAGAAATGGTGATGCAGCAAGAGAAGGGGAGGCTTGGGGGTTACATGCGAAGACACCGCCGCCGAGGAGGAGAGCGCCGTAGGCCGCGGAGGTGGCCGGGGCGAGGTCGGCGAGGGGACTGGCGTCGCAGCGGACGGCGAGGCTCCTCCTGCTCTTCTGGCCATTGACGCCCCTGCTGCGAGGAGACAGCAGGAGGAGGGAGCTGCGGAGAGCAGGAGAAGAAGACGGCGGTAAGGGGAGGAGGAGTCGGGTGGTCGGAGAAAGATGAAGTGCTGTAGACATCGACATCGACATCGGCGGCGGCGGCGGCGTAGATCCCCCTCAACTCAATCTGTGGTCGAAATCGCAACACGGCGACGGATGGAAAGCGAAGGCTATCGAGTCAACTGGGGGACAAAGGTTTACACCGGTTCCACTAGATTCGCCGAATCTAATAATAATAATAATAATAATAATAATAATAATAATAATAATAATAATAATAATAATAATAAATATAATATTTATTATTATTATTATTATTATTATTATTATTATTATTATTATTATTATTNTAATAATAATAATAATAATAATAATAATAATAATAATAATAATAATAATAATAAATATAATATTTATTATTATTATTATTATTATTATTATTTAAAAAATGGAAAATTGCAATCATAATGTAGGAGTATGAATGGGATAATTTTTTAGAAGAAGAAAATATTCGGTATTTTTCGAATGTTTTTCTATGTTAAAGAATAATATTTTGGAGGTCTTGTTTTTTTTATTAAATTTGTTTTTACGATAATATTAAGTAATAATTTTCCTTAACTAATAGGTCTTTTCAAAATTTCGGGACTTTTTAGATTTAAAAAGTATCTAATTTATTTTCAAATGTTAAGAATCTAAAATTCTATGAGGGATCGAATCAATATTTTAGATATTTTGGATTTTAAGTTTTTTGCTTGCATCCCTTCAACAATCAAATATTAGATCTTCAAAGGTATATTTATTTTATTTGAGTTGACGAGAAGAAAAACGTACTTTTTTAAAAAAAAAATAATTATTTATAGATAACACATTTTTGTTGGTTCGGATAGTTTGATCCGCCGCCGAGTCTGGTCTGAACCTGTTTGATAAGTTTATCGTTTTATAGGATAAAAATAATAATAAGCATTTAAAATGAGTCTGCGGTTAATAGCGAATAGCGATTAGTAATTAGCGATAGCGAGTGAATTATTAAATTTAATAAAGTGTTTGACAAATGCAGTGTTTGAACAAATCAATAAATGTAAAATGACTAAAAATGATACATACACTTATTTAATAAATTACATTAATATATGTGTCATAAGTTGAATAACACATTTTTATTTTAAATATTTTAATATTAATAAATAATAATAAATTAAATAGCTGACCAAATAATTCATAAGTTAATAAAATAATAATAAATAATAAAGTGATCATGTAATATAAAATAATAAGTGTCTCATACAAATATTTACTAATATTAAAATATTTTGAGGGTATATCTGAAAATAAAATTTCATAAGCTTGTCGCTACTCTAGATGCTGGTCTGTCAAGCGTCTCAAAACGCTGAGTTCCAATCGTTTGTTGCTATTATTAATTGTGCTTACCAAACACCTTAACTAGCGTATTGACTTGGTCAACACATTATACGCTACTGTGGACACTAATTTAAATGCGTGCCAAATAGGACCTTAATCAAGGAGGTGAAAAAAAATAATCTTGAATCAAGTTCGATTGGCACATCTGGTTAGTAGGAGTGTGTCCCGGATTGAAAGACTGAAAGCTAGTAGCCCCGAGTTCGAGTCTCGAAGTCGCCAATTTGATCAGAGGAATATCATTTCTGGTATTTTCCCTCGACTCCGAATTAACCATGTGCTAGTAGTCCTAGGATACCGGGGCTCCGAGCGAATATCCAAAAAAAAAATCCAGAATTCGAATTTTTGAGACATCATTTTAATCAAAATTTTTCATAATCTTAATATTTTTATTATGAAAATTAAATTTCAAATTAATTTAAAAGATAGTGATTTTGTAGATGCAAGATAAAGTCTAAGCTAGATTTATAATAAATATGAAAGTTATATATATATATATATATATATGAATATAATTTAAATTAAAATTTATTATTAAACGAATAAGATTTTATGGGACGATAACTTTTTCAAGAAATCTTTTTGGATCTAAGAATCTAAAAGATTAGGTCTTTTATTTTAGGTCTCTAGTCAGCCTTTTTTATAAAATAAAACTCCTGGCTTTTGACTTTGTAATCCATATCTAAATAATTGTTTACCACAATTTTCGTTTGTTCTGCGGTCCATGGCTCCTTCACGTCTCCAAGACAATATTTCCCACCGCCAACCGCAGGATGAAGAACACCTTCCGCTCGCCGTCGCCGTCGCACGCTCCGCCTCTCCAATCGCCGGCGCCGGCGCCGGCTTAGCCGCAAATCTCGACGTCGTCCGAGAGATTCTCCTCCGGCTGCCGGTAAAATCCATTGTTCGGTTCAAGTGCGTGTGCAGTGATTGGCGCGACCTCACGTCGGATCCCCACTTCGTCGCCAGCCACACGCGCCGCAATCCGAGCGTTTCAGGAGTGTTCCTGTACAACGGTTGGTCGACCCTTTACAACTCTTCTTGCTCAACCGCCGACGGCTCACGCATCTTCCCGGAACCCTGGGTTGCTGACGACGGCGAGACCAGAGTTTACTGTGGCATTGCACTCCACAGCTGCAACGGCCTGCTGGTGGGAAAATATTTGCCTGGTGAGCTCGAAGAAGACAACCTCAAGGTCGTCTTGGTGTACAATCCAGCGACCCTGCAACACAGGATCTTGCCCGAGTTCCCTTGGTATCGTCATCGTCGAGTGGTTCTGGCATTCGATCCTCGGCGATCCGCCGATTACGGCGTCCTCGTCTTGTGTAATTATCCCGACGAAATCAAACTGTACAGCAGCGAGACGAACTCGTGGCAGACCCTCTTCTCCATGGGCAAGGATCCATGGATTAGCTCTTTGCATCTTTACCACTACTGCTTCTGCAACGGGCTCGTCTACTGGTTCACCAACGACAGGTTTCTAATCGTTATCGACGTCGAGAAGCGTAGCGTCGTCGGCAAAATGACGACCAGGGTTTGCTTGCCGGAGAATTACGACGTCGGCTACTGCGGTCCATCGAGAGGAGGACGCCTTCGTTTGACCCGCTACAACTTCACTGCTGCAGCTTCTATTCATTTCAGGTCGATGGATCCGAGCGCAGTGGTAGAAGTTTTGGAGCTCCAGGGCGACCGATCAAGCTGGCTGTTGCTGCACAGAGTTCAGATCATGGAGCTGTACAGTGAGATCTGTAAGCTGAAATGGAACGTACCTGTTACCAGTGTAAGATTCTTTGGCAGCATAAACACTGGGATTGCATTCCGTTCTTGCTTGGTCGAGGATGAAGAACATGGGGATGTGAAGATGGTGCTGACTATGGAAGACAAGATATTGGCGTATGACCTCGGAAGCAGAACCCTTCGTGTACTGCGCACCACCAACAACAAGCGCCAATACTACGAAAAATTGGTACCATGCACAGCCACCCTTGTGGCTCCATGACTTTTTTTGTTTTGTTCTTCTTCAATTAGATTGTCTTAATAACTTCTCATTATTATTATTATTATTATTATTATTATTATTATTATTATTATTATTATTAT
>LTAE01012853.1:0-13320 GCA_001647135.1 Pontederia paniculata
AAAGTGTAAGGGAGCCTTCGCCCTTTGAAGAAGGAAATAGTGATCTCCGAAGATCTCGTGGGAGAAGATCGGAGCGGGGACGTAGGCCAGGAGTTCGGCCGAACTTCGATAACAAACTGCGTGTTTATTTGTGTTTGTTTTCTCTCTACTCTCTTCTCTCCATTTGTGTTTATACTTGTATATGCATGTTTCCGCTGACATAACACATCTAGACTAAGGCAAAGAGAGTAAAAGTTTTTGAATATCCCAATTCACCCCCCCCCCTCTTGGTGCCATCTAGATCCTACATCTATATCTCTGAGGATAAGGCAAAGATATGCTCTTCTCTAGCGTGGGATCAGAAAACTTCCTTTCATTGTTTGTTTGTTCCTTTAAAGAATCAATTTCTATCATATTTGGATTACTGATTTCCCTTTGGTTTTCAAGCTTAGAAAGTGATTGAGTAGAGAGAAAATTTGGATCTTTAAGTTGTTTGTCACTCCTTGTCGAAATGTGTTTGGCCTCCTCCTTTGGATTCTTCTCAGTGTTTCTTGGTGGTGCTCTAGTCGAAATGTCTTTTGTCTCCTCCTTTGAATTCTTCTCAAATTGTTGCTTGGTAGTGCCCAGCCTGCTAGGATGTTTGCAATTTGTCATATCTGCACTTTCAGATTTGTGTGGATACATCTTGATTTGTAACTTTAAATTCAATAGTCGTCATGAACTTTGTCAATAGCTCTTCAATGTTATTCATTATTCAACAGGTTGGCATTGTGAACTATTTGGTAGAGGATTAAATTTGTTATTCTTTTGTCCCCAAGCTAGATTTGGATGATTCCTCAATCATGAATTGCAAGTATTATTGAAATGGTTGTTATTCCTGGAGAAGGGTCCAAACACAAAACTAGCATTCTTAAACTTTATGGACTAAAAATTGTTGCCTTGACATTCATTCTAAGGATATCCCTCTCCACATAGCTCATATTTTGTATAGTTCAATTCATCAGTAATTCAAACTTCTTATTGGGTGACTCTAGCCGAGCTACAACTTTATTATTGAGGCTAGAATTAACATTAAGCACACTCCTTGTTCTGTTATTTTTTGATATTCTATTTTGCTAGGAATTGAGTGCCACATCGTCAATGGTCTCGTAAATTCCTTCAAGTCATTTTTTTCTCAAAAACTGAACCTCCAACAAATGAATCAAGTTTATCTTTGTCCTCTTGGAATAATCCATTATAAAAATCTTTTAAGATCTATTATAGCGGGTTCGGTGATTCCTCAATCACAAATTTTAAGTATTGTTAAAATGGTTATATTCCTAGAGAAAGGACCACACAAAAACTAGCATTCTCAAACTTTGTGGATTCAAAATTGTTGTCTTCATTCTACATAGCTCATATTGTTGTATGGCTCAATTAATCAGTAATTCAAACTTCTTGTTGAGTGACTTCAGCTGAGCCACAACTTCAATATTGAGGGTAGAATTAATATTAAGTATACTTCTTGTTCTGTTATTTCTTGATATTCGTTTTGCTAGGACTTGAGTGCCACATCTCCAATGATCTCATAAATTTCTTTAGGTTGTTTGTTCCACAAAATTGAACCTCTAGTAGATGAATCTAGTTTGTCTTTGTCCTCTTGGAATAATCCATTATACAAAAACTTCTAAGATCTATCATAGTAGTGTTCGGTGATCAGAAACTTTGGCCAAAAATTTTCTGCAGCTTTCTCACGCTTAATACAATGTTTCATCATCTTCTTGCTTGAAGGATCTCAATTTATTTCTCATCTTTGCAGCTTGTTGAGATAGATAAACTTTTGTGATGAATTTATCAATAAATTGTTCTCCGGTGTGATGGATCCAATAGTTAAATGCTCAACCAAGTCGATGCTCTGTCACATAATGAAAAATGGTCACAGCTTAATAAAATCATCAGTAGTTTGGTTATATTTAAAAGTATTGCAATTGCATATGAAATTGTCCATATGAGTATAGGGATTCTCATGACAAGATTGAACCATCCTCATGATGGAGAAATTTATTTCTAGCATTAATTGTTGGAAACTACACTTGATTCCACATTCTTGTATTTAAAAGAGACATAGTCTCTCATTGTCAGCTCAAGTTCGATAAAAAAATATTTCTTCTTTGCTATCCATCTATACTTTTTCCTTAGTCTTCGGGCTCAACATTCTTGTATTTAGAAGAGACATAGTCTCTCATTGTCAGCTCAAGTTCGATCGCAACTCTTTCTTCTTTTTCAACCATTTTTACTTCTTTCCTTAATCTTCGGGCTATTGTTTCAATCTCTAGATCAAAGTTTAACACATTTTCTGATTGTATGGTTTGGGAACGAGTTGGTTGAGTTGTTACATCCAGAATGAATGGTTGTCTCTTTGGATATGAGTATTGACTGCACAACCAACAAGAAAGTAAAGATAAAGAAAGGAAAATATCAAAGTAGCTTAATGAAATTAGGATAGATAATCAATAAAAATCCCTGACAAAGGCGTCAAAAGCTTAATAGATGCTAAGAGTTTAGAAAAATATCGTTGGCAAGTGCTTTGATCATATAAAGTAATAGAGATAGTGAGTAGAATATCATTCACATGAGTATTAATATTAATTATCTATTTAATCCACAAACTAATATGAGATAAAATGGATTTTTGGATAAAAAAATATTTTTGAAAAAATAAAGATAAATTAAATGATAATTTTGTGATGTTAACAAGCACTGGACTAGATGAGATAAAATAAGATAGCGACAATTTTTTCTTTACCACAAGATTAATCAAGCTTCAATTTTAATCAAACTTCTATGTGGATTAGGATCTACCCAATAAGATTTCCTCTCGAGATCTAGTTCTTGATAAACTTGATCGTTCCTCTCCATGATGTCAATCTTTGTTGAATCTAGCCTACAATCTTAACGTCTAGGATTAAGATGTATTAAATTGTATAAACTATTGATTGTTTCTTTTTAGGATGACAATCAACAAACCACACACCTAAGTATTCCTCTCCAGGATGCTACTTGGGTATGACATGTAATGCTTCAACTAGAAATCAGTAAGATACAAAAGCATTAAGAACACATTTAAATATTATTTTTGGGTAAACATGCGTTAAAATATGTGTTGTAACCAAATTGTGCTTCCAGTGTGACAAAGTTGTAATTTTAGCTTTTCATCTTAATTTCCCTAACTTTTACTAGAGGACTAGAAACAATTCAACCTTGGAGAGGTAAATAAGTGGCAAAAAGTGTCATCACACCTACAATTTTTGTCACAGCTTACGACATGTTTCTGTCACAATCATGACACTTTTTCCTAGATTTGACCTTGTTGGGTACTTTCTTTCATTGTCATTCTTATTTTTGAGAAATATTGCAATTAAACTTATTTGGTAATTTTTAATGCACTTTTGATCTTGGTCCCTTTGTTGCAAAAAAGATGAAGAATTAAAAAAGGAATGTCAACCGTAGACTTTTGATGATAGGATTTGGCCCTAAATTCTATAGGTAGATCTACACTTTTATCATGTATTCGGAGCCTCTTTGTTATATATTATTCTATCTTTATATGAATTCTACACTTTTTGGACATTCTTGTTCGGTACGTGTCATATTTCTCACCTTGAACACTTTTTCGATAAATCTTGTGGTTTCATACTTGTTTGGTTGCAAGGAGAGATGGGGAGGAAAAAATTCACACCCTAGCATCTTTTCGAGTTGCTGGTAGTTTGTTCAGATAGATTCATACCCAGAACTCTCTTTCAGAGATGAAGTTTAACACCTTGGTGCTACACGACAAAAGACAAAAAAAGATGAAACTCTAACCACCTTTGTCAGAAGATTCTCTTGCCATATTTCTGAGCATTTCTTGTAGGAAAAGGCAGGGGAGAGGTGTCAATGGGGCAAGGGAGGACCACTAGAGTATAAAAGACACATGAAGACAACTTTTTGAATGGTTTGCACACATTGAGAGGGGTGGGCAGCCATTGGAAGAGCTTGGAGAAGAAGAAAATTAGCTGAAGACGATATCTGAGGTTAGGTTTTCAGAGTGGTTGATTTCAGATTTCATGGAAAAAGAAGAAGAGTGTTAGGGAGGAAGCATCATTGAGGTCTTGTGTTTCTCAGACTTTTTATTTCAGATTTCTTGAGATGGATTTCTATTTTGACAATCTTATGATGTTTGTAATGACTTTACACGACTAAACATTTAGGCCTTGACATGGGAGTGTCTAAGAGCTCCATTTTTGCTGTATTGAACTTGATTATGATTTGAATGCATTTCCATATAACCTTCTAATCTTGTCTGTGTTATCTCTTGATTTCTTGTGCTATTTGATTTGTAAATTATATTGTGACTGAGATTTGAGTGTCATTTGCTATTTCAACCCTAGCCTGAGAGCGTGGAAAATGTTGTGAGTGCGCTACTAAGATCTAAGAGGGGAGTAGAGCTTTAAGTAGATGTCATTTATCTCTCATCTATGTGGAGGTGTGGGCTAAGAGGCAATACATCTCCACTGAGAAGAACCCGTGAGTTGCCGAATGGTCCTTGACGGGTGTATTGAGTAGGATGGAGAGAGATTATCCATGCATTGAGAGGTGCATATGACAATCCCTAAGGATTTGTGTTGTGGATCTTGTCTGCGAGATCCACAACACAAATCCCTAGAGTTGCAAAATTTGTCATCCTTGTATCCCAAGTTATCACTAGCTTGGTTTAATTTTCAATAGCAAAATAAAGTTCAAGAATATATCCCATGTCCCAACTGTTTCTCCATTTGGGCGATTTGTTTTCTTCTTCCTCTGCTCTTTCTTTTAATCTTAAAAACCCCAAAAATATATTGTTTTACCTTCTTTTTAGATTTCAGTTTTGTTGCATTTTATTTTTGAAACAAAAAACTTCTCTCCCATGATTCAGTTTTAGTGTAAAGTAGAGTACTTAAGTGGTGAGATTCAATTTCCTAGTGGATTCGACCCTAACATACTACAACGAAGGTTATACGCTTGCAACTGGAGTGTGTGTTTAGAAAATATTTTTAAAATTTGTTGGTTTCATTGGAGTTTTTTGGTTGCCCCATCTCGAGGAATTCAAACCCGAGTGATGATATCTGCAAAAAGTGTCACATCCTATGAATATGGAATTGGATTTATTATTCACACCCTACACACAATCATTCATCAAGTTTTTGACATCGTTGCCAGGAAAATTGACTTTTCACATTTGACACTTTATTTGGAGCTAAAGTGAATCTTTCATTTTCATTTTTTATATCCATATATCATTATTTATAACCCACTTGTTTCTTTACCTTTGGTTGTTTTCTGTTTCTGTAATTAGTTTTTCTTTCTTTTTCTTAGCATTAGTTAACTTTTACTATTATTGATATTGCTGATACTACACTTAACTTGATTTTGCATCCAGTTCTAACAATGCAAAAAAAAATTAATTCGGATTTTGAGAGAGGGAGGGAGGGAGAGATAGTGATAGATAGATAGATAGATAGAGAGAGAGAGAGAGACTGAAGAGAAGAAGAGTTAGATGTTAAAAATAATGCATTTGAGAATGTAGAACCTAAGACGGATATGAGCTATCAGAGAATGTAGAAACTAAAAATAATGAAAACTCCTTATCAAACAAGTGAAACATCAAACTACGGGGGGATGGGACAAATTATTTTATATCGCTGAAGATATTGTGACAACTTCTATTCAGAAGTTATATTTTAATACTATAGGATCATCACAAGCTTACTGCAATCAAGCATCTAGTTATCTCCAAATGCCACCTAAGGATCATCTATATGTCTCACATGGCCAAAGGAATCAAGGAGAAAATTAACAATATGGATTTTATGACCAAAATCCAAATTGATGGGACTATTAACAAAACTTTTCCTATAGTGATACTCAAAATTATAAATCACAAAGTCAATCATATTACCATCAAAATCTAAATCAAGAATCCAAATTTTAATATCCAGCTAAGGTATCTCCATTAAATTACCAAGCATTTGACTTGCCCCCAGAAAAATCTAATCTTGAGATTTTGATGGAGAACCTCATAAGCAAGCAATAAAACCTCATGAACCAACAATAGAACCTCAAAGGTCAGCAACAGAACCTCATGAGACAGCAATAGATACAACATGAAGCATTTCAGCAGCTGTGTATTAAAGTAAATGATCTTCAAGTTGACTCTAAAGTGCTAGAGACTCAATTTTTTCTGCAGTCCAACTTAGAAATTCTGCAGGGGTCACTAGAATTCTAACAAACACAATCTGCTCTCAGCTTGAAGGAGGAATTTCAGAAAGTGACAATGAATTGTGAGAAAGAGATGAATGAATGGAAGTAATTGATTGTGAAGGAGAAAAATGTGAATACATCTATAGCTGAACCTAAAGATAAGAATCAAGAAGAAAATTCAGTTATGGTAAATTCTGAAAGTTCACACTCAAGTACTAATATATCAGCAACCACTGAAAAGGAAACTTCAGCAGCTGACATCAAGTTTGAAATTTCACACTCACATGAAGCTAACATATCAGTAATCACTAAAAAGTAAACTTCAACAGCTGACTTTTCACACTCAACTAAAGCCTATATAGCAACAACAATTGAAAACAAAATTTCAATAGCTAACAACAACTATGTGATTTCACACCCAATTATTATTGGAGTCACATATGATGATTTGTATCTAGAATTAAGACCATATTTTATCAACAGTGAAACGTCTGAGGCATGATGCGATGAACAAATGCTACATGTAAAAGTCCCAACTTCATATCCAGTTTTATTTGTTTCTAAGAATATGAAATTCCTTTGGTGTGGTTCTTTGAAAGTCGATAATATTAACAATCTTGGTTTAATTGTGATTGCCTATGATAGAGGAAAATAATTTAAAGTCAATTGACATTACTTGAAGCACAATCAACCAAGAGAGAAATTGGATAATACAAAAACTTTAAAGATGCTACCACCTCTTGGACAAAAATGATTGAGGAGATACGAAGTCTAGTCTAGGACTATGAATAAGTGACGCTTTTTGAGAGGCAACTCAATCTAATAAATTTTCTTTTCTTTTTCTTTTGCTTTGTTTTCATAGTAATGAAGCATCCGCCTTCAATTGCCTCCAACTAAAGATGACCTGCCCTCAACTGAACCAACAACAATTTCTAATAATGACACAACTCATAAAGCTACCCCCTCACAATTGAGCATTGTAGTTTCTCCCAACTTAGGTAACCATTGGGGACAGTGTTGAACTTAAGTTTGAGGGAGCCAATGGTATGGCCTATATTATTGAAACTCCAATTTAATATTTCTCTGCCTACTTTTTGTGTATAGTTTAGTTGGTGTATTTTTTCTTGAAACACCTTTTCCCAGCATGTAAAACACCTTTAATGTGTTTTCTCCTCTACATGTCCATATTGCAACTTTAGTGTCATTATTTTGTTGACTTTTGTTTGTACTCAACCTAGAGTTGGAAAACATCATAGGTATGCATCAGTTGTCACACCCTTATCCTAGGTCATAAGTTCCCCCTAGTCACCTCCAAAGAAAAGATAAAAAAAATAGTTTCCCCCAAGCAAGATCAAAGCCTCACAGCTACTAGATTAGATACTTTGTTCACACACATCCTTTTAAGCTTTGTATCCTTGCTTTTATGAATGGTTTACTCCCAAACAAAAAAGAAACTCTTAATCTAAATGTTTAATCTACATGTATCATTCTACTTTGCCCGGGAAGGATTTTTCTTTTCATTAATAACCACTCGTTGGCTTCACACTCTAAAGTCAAGAGTGTATGACTTACTCACACCTAGGGCACCCCATTAGAGTATTCTCCGAAGAAATGGTGGAACAATGTTGTTGGGATTCTACTTCTCTCATTTGAAAGAGTCAAAAGTTGTGGGGACTCCTAGCATCCGAACCTAGTATTCTAAGAAGAAAAGTGAGGATATGCTGAAGGAAATCATCCATTTTATTTTTCACACTCTGAAATGGCAGCAGAATCATATATGCAGAGAAGAAGAAAAAGAAATGGAGAATGAGTGAAGGACTACGAGGAAAAAAAGAAAGAAGAGAAAAAAGGTTAGTAACCATCATTGTTTGTTAGTAAATCATCGATCTTATTGTGACTCAAGGATTATAGGCCTAAAGGAGTGGCTATAGGCCTAAAGGAGCTTCAGAGAAGAATTTTCACACCATGGCGCTACTAGGCAAAAGATAGAAAAGGCAAAACTCTAACCACCTCTGCAAGAAGATTCTCTTGCCATATTCTTGAGCATTTCTTGTAGAAAAAGGCAGGGGACATGTGTCAGTAGGACAAGGGAGGACCATTAGAGTATAAAAGACACATGGAGATAATTTTTTGAAGGATTTGCACGCACTGAGAGGGGTGGGCAGCCAATGAAAGAGCTTGGAGAAGAAGAAAACTAGCTGAAGAGAGATCTGACGTGAGGTTTTTAGAGTGGTTGATTTCAGATTTCAGCAAGAAAGAAGAAGAGTGTCAGGGAGGAAGCATCATCGAGCTCTTGTGTTTTTCGGACTTTGTATTTCAGATATCTTGAGATGGTTTTCTATTTTGACCATCGTATGATGTTTGTAATGACTTTACTCGGCTAAACTTTTAGGCTTGGACATGGGAGTGTTTGAGAGCTCTATTTTTGCTATATTGAACTTATTTATGATTTGAATGCATTTTCATATAACCTTCTAATGGTGTCTTGTATTATCTCTTGATTTCTTGTGTTGTTTTGATTTGTAAATTATTTTGTGGCTGAGATTTGAGTGCCATTTGCTATTGCAACCCCAATCGAAAGGGTGAAAAATGTTGTGAGGGCACTACATCCGAGAGGGGAGTAGAGCTTTAAGTAGAGGTCATTTATCTCTCATCTTTGTGGAGGTGTGGGCTGAGAGGCAATACATCTCGACCGTGAAGAACTTATGAGTGGCGGAGGGGTCCTTCATGAGTGTATTGAGTAGGATGGAGAGAGATTATCCATGTATTGAGAAATGTATATTACCATCTTTAGGGATGTGTTGCGGATCTTTGTGTACAAGAGTAGTGAAATTTGTCATCCTTGTATCCCAGGTTATCACTAGCTTGGTTTAATATGTGTCAATAGGAAGTTGGAGTTCATGAATATCTCTCATGTCCTGATTGTTTCTCTCATTTGAGTGATTTGTTTTGTTCTTCCTCTGCATCTAGTTACCTTGGCTCTTTCTTTTAATCTTGAAGACTTCAAAAGTATATTGTTTTAACTTCTTTTCATATTTTAGTTTTGTTGCAATTCATTTTTGAAACAAAAATATATTTTCCGATCGAGTTTATTGTGAAGTAGAGTAATTAAGTGTGAGATTCAATTTCCTAGTGGATTCGACCCTAACATACTACAACGAAAGTTGTGGGCTTGTAGCTAGAGTGTGTGTTTAGAAAATATCTTTAAAACTTGCTAATTTCATTGGATTTTTTCCCCTAGCTCCAGATAGGGGTGATAATGGGTCGGTTAGGTCGGATTGAGGTATAATTTGACCCAATCAAAAAATAATAATATTAGGTCGAGTTGGATCAGTTTAAGACAAGAAAATTTTGAAACCTAATAAAAAAGTTTCGGGGTTGGGTCGGATTAGATCACTGGGTTGAACCTTTCATCTTTTGATCTTCAATATTTTCATATATTTAACACTTTTATGAGTAACAATATATTTTAAAATAAGTATTAATAAAAATAAATAAGATTAATGATAAATATATTGAAAATATTAAAATATAAGTAATTTTAGTATTAATTACTATTTTTTATTATATTAATTTTATAAGTTTGGGTCATTCTAGTTGAGTTTTGGGTTATCGGGTAGTTGAACATTCAACCTGCTATCCGACCCGAAATTAATCAGGTTGGGTCGGGTCGGGTTTGACCCGATTCAAAGTAGTGATCCGACCCAATCCGATCCAAAAGTAATCGGGTCGAATCGAGTTGACCGGGTTGATCGGGTCAACCCATGCTCATCCTTAGCTCTAGGAATTCACGCTCGAGTGATGATGTCTGCTTAAAGTGTCACACCTTGTGAATCCGGAACTGGATTTGTTATCACACCCTACACACAATCATTCATCATCTTTCTAAACTACTTAATGATTAACATGAGCGACAACATATATCGAAACATAGATGCCCAAGTAACATAATTCCCTTAATGAAGGAGCTGACAATTAAGCATAGAACGTTGGAAAATTTTCCTTCAAAACAAGTCGATATTTTAGGAAATGGTTAAAGGTCGATAGCCTCGTCATGATAAATCATAGCAACTGTAGAGTGATTGAGGAAGGTTCAATGGATATCTTGGATCCTAACAAGCTGCCAACACGTTTGGAAATCGAGAATCACGAAGGAAATCAAAGGTGGCTTGTGGATGATTGCACGAACCAGTCATGATTAAAGATTATATAAGGAGCACTGACAAGCGTCCCGCAAGCGCACAAGGCCTTGTTGTAGTAATAAAATATCGATCCCACGAGGAAGCGGCCAAGTACTAGAATTATAGTTCTCAAGTCGTTATTTAGACGGTTAGGTTTAGAAGAGAAAAGTATACACTACAATTAAAACTAAGTGAGAAGAANGATCCCACGAGGAAGCGGCCAAGTACTAGAATTATAGTTCTCAAGTCGTTATTTAGACGGTTAGGTTTAGAAGAGAAAAGTATACACTACAATTAAAACTAAGTGAGAAGAATGCGAAGAGAGATGCAAATGCAACATGCAACTATGCGGAAATATGTATAGGAAATGTTCTAGGGTGTTGAATCCGTCTAGGGTAATCATGCAAATGTTAGTGATATAACATGCAATAGATTCTTGCTTCACTCCATAATTCATGTATTCCTCTTTCAAGGCAACACAATTCTAACTAAAGTTGCGGAATGACACTTTCGTGCACCCACGCTAACAATAGTTGCATTACATTCATGAGCTTATAGAAACAACACAAGATGATTCTATTTCTAGACATCATACTTTGTATCTTATTAGGCAAAGCTACTAGTTGGATAAGATGACTTTCATCACTTAACAACCTAGAATAACTTAAATGAGTTAGCTACCCCCATAAAAGTTTAGCATCACATTCACCAAATAAAAGATTCACAAGCATGCATAGTTTCCATTCCAAAGCACTTAAACTCTACACACCATCTCGCCCTAAAACAAAGGGGAATTAGCTATGCATGACAAGAGAGAAGAGAGGGAGAGAAATAAAAGATGAAAATTCCATGAAACTACAAGTCCAAGGTTCATACACTAGCATCAAACATAAACAAGGTTTAGAACATTACAAATTCTACATACCTCATACAAATAATTACAAGAATCAAAAATCTAAAATGAGGCCTCTATATCTTCCTCTTGGACCTCCCAAAATCGGCCCCAAAGGGGGCTCTATAGTGAAAATGGCTTCCCCTCGGCTCCCTCAAATCAGAACCCGAAATTCCTTTTTATACCACTGTTCAATACGACCGCAAGGAGATGTACTACAACTTCAAGGAGGTGCACTACGGTCTCTCCAAGTACGCTACAACTCATTGAGAATGCGCTATGGTTAGAACTTGGCTGCTACGGCCTGCTTGATTATACGCTATGGTCTACTTGATGGATCACTACGGGTTGAAGCTCGTCGCTAGGGGTTGTTCAATGCTTCTTCAATGTGACCGTAGCGAATTCCTTCTCCTTCGCGAAATTGGCGCTTTGAACAGTGTGGCTACGTTGTGACACTTCTGGCTACGGTCTCGTGTATGTTGAATATCGGTCGGACCTTCTCCTAAACCTCCCAAAGTCGGTTGAACCCTCCAAACCTTCGAAATCCTACAAGAATCATCCAACTTTGAGTAGATAGTAATTCTTTGAGGAATTGATATAAATTAAAGCTTGAATCACGTGATAATGCTATGAAATAAATGAGTTATGCTAATCATAAGTATGCATTTATCACACTTATCAACTCCCCCAAACTTAAATGTTGCTTGTCGTCAAGCAACTATCATAGGTGGTACCTCTTAAGAGTTCATATCATACACACCTAACATCATCAAGTAAGGAAATACTATTGCAAGAGTTTGAAAAAAGTATTAACATTTAAGTTACCGAAATAGGGTTGAGTTACTCCACACCGTGAATTCCCTACACACGCCATCACCAAATAAAAAAGGTTATAGTTCACATCACAAATGAAATTATGAGTATAGGTCAAGTTTTTGTAAGTTTTTGGGAATAACAACTTAGTATGATGATCAATGAGATTATAGGTGCTTCAAAGTTCAAATACACAAGAAAGGTACTCTTATCATCATGCTATTTCACACAAAAAGAAAAGAAAATGCAATGCATGTGACTTTCAAACTTTTTCTTTGCACAAGGGGGAGTACACATTTTTCTATTGCTTTGCTCTTTTTCTTCCTTTTGAGCAATTTTTTTTCATTTGAGCCATTTTCATTTGAGATTTTTTTCCTTTGCTCTTTTTCTTTTTCTCATTTCCCTCCTTGTGAAAGTATGCATATGTATGCATAATGCACATAACACACAAAATGATAATGCAATAATGGTTTAGTGTATTCCTGCGACTGAGGACATGGGTGCCCTTGTATGAGTCTTTGCTTTATGGATCTTCTCATTTCCCTTTTCTTGTGAACTTAAACTAAGAATTTGTGCAATGCACCCATGCTTAGATGAAAATTCCCTTGGCTACTTTCACTCAATTTTCGATCCACAATATAGATTATGATGTTAGTTCTTACCTCTCTTCTTGCTTCTAGCATATGAGGTCTTTACACATACGTGGAGTAAGACAATCCATAACACTTTAGCATATCGAAAAGTTCATTTTCAAAATACTTGTAATAGCATTCCTAGCACATGTGATGTATATGATATATAAGAGTTATGCATTATTCACTAGGGAGTCATACATGCACGGGTTCATGGCAAAATGAGGCCAAAAAGCAAAAGATAAGAAATTTGAAAATGCATGTGAGCGACTAGACACTAAGTAACTCGACTCCCCCAAATTCCCCCAAACTTAGCATAAACATTATCCTCAATGTTTCAAAAGAAAGAAAATGTACTAGGTATGGGGTGGAGAAAGCTCACATGTTCCATGTGTAGGAGGAGAGAACGGAGACCAATTGGCATTTCCTCTAGTCCTTGAGCCTTTTATTCCTCTTCGCTCTTTTGCAATTGATTTAGTGGCTGTCCAGAAGTGCACACAAATACATAGATTCCTTGCTTTTCTTGACTTGAATGTGTGCAGCCGCAACCTACAAACATGGAGAA
>LTAE01012855.1:0-13318 GCA_001647135.1 Pontederia paniculata
GAGAGGTTTCAAATACTAAATTTGCAATGTTTTTTTTATTATCTAAACTCGATTATCGGTGAGAGAAAAAAAAAGTAATCTTGCAATAAAAGAAATGTTCTACACTATAGCGACTAAATATATACTAGTTCGACAAGAATTTCTCAGAAAGAATGGGATGTTCTAGGGTTGAATCAAATTGAGGATTTTTATATGATTTCTAAACACTATGCAATATGTGATTTGATGTCGTCCAATAACTTTTCATGTATCCCATTTTCAAGATCACACACTCTTAATAACTTTCATATGCAAACACTTTCGCATTTCACATATGAAAATTACGCTCATATCAAATCCACGACAATAAATTTCTATAACAGGAACCTATTTCTAGGGCGAGAGTTATAGATCATCTAACAAAGCTACGAGTCAATCAGAAGATTTTCATCCCTCAAAAACCTAGAATGACTTAAATGGATAACTAATCACATTTAGATTTGCACATGAGAGATTGCTAGATGAATTTCATACATTACAGTTGTTATCAAATGAAAATATACAAAACCCCCAATTTTCTCCAAACCCTAGAACAAAAGGGAATTAGTCACGCATCATAAGAGATAAGAACAACGATTCCATTATGGAAAATATGTTCATCAAATCCAAAACAAAAAGATGCGAATAGTTTCAGGAATGAAAGAAATTGCGTTCTTGAGTTTTTCCAAAGCCTAGATCTATCCCTTCTCCACAAGAATTTTTTTTCGTCCTCCTCTGTCGTGCTTCGATCGACCTAATTTTTCTCCTTTTATACTTTTCCAAATCCCGAAACATTCACCCCTTACAAATGACCAAAATATCAATAAAAATATTCAAAAACGGCCTTTAGAGTTGTCAATACAGGTGGATCGGAAAATTCAATACGGCCGTATCGATATCGTATCACAATTCAGACTCGAGCTCAATACGGTCGTACAATTCAATACGGTCGAACCGAAATCTGTTCAGGATGCATAATACAGTTGTATTCTTCACGCCGGTCTGCTCGTATTCTTCCACCAGTCAGTTGTCTTTCTTCCTCAGGAGTGTAATACCGTATTCTCGATGCCGGGGCGACCGTATTCTCTCCAAAAACTTAACTTTTCCCCGATTTCATGTGCTTATCATCTCCTATCAAAACAAATACAACTTTGTGTAGATCTCCGAGTATTAAACATAAATAAAATCTAAATAAACCCAACTTTAATCCCAAACGGAGTTAATTCGTTCCCGAATTTAAAAGTAAGATAGAGTCTTACCAAATAGCCTCGAGAATTCCTTGCACATCTCCTACTCAAGTTCCCATGTTGCTTCGCTTCCCTTGTGATGGCTCCAAGCTATCTTGACCATTGGTATTTCCTTATTATGCACACATTGACACTTGTATTCCATGATCTTCACTAGTTGTTCTTCATATGATAAGTCTTCCTTCAAATTTGGTTCTTCGATTCAAATCACATGTGTATCATCATATTTATATTTCGTAGCATAGATACATGAAAAACATTATGCACACGCCCATATGATGGTGGTAGTGTTAATCTACATGCTCCTTCACCAACCAACTCTAGCATTTCAAATGGACCCACGTATTGGGGACTTAACTTACCTTTTTACTAAATCGCATCATACCTTTCTGGGGGCGTCTTCAACATCATATTATCCCCTACTTTGAAAATATGATCTCTTCGTCCCTTATCTGCATAAATCTTTTATCGATTCTAAGCTGCCTTCGTTCTTCTCTAGATCAAGTCAACTTTATCTGCATACTCCTGCACTACTTCTAGACCCATAAATTTTCTTTCACCGACTTCACTCCAACAAGCCGGTGAGCGACATGATCTGCCATACAAAGATTCGTAGGGTGCCATCCCTATACTAGCATGATAACTATTGTTATATGAAAACTCTATAAGTGGAAGGTGATCATCCCAATTGCCATGCCAATCTAATGCACAAGCCTTTAACATATCTTCTAGAGTCTAATTTTTTTCTTTCTAATTGTCCATGTCACGACCCCAGTTTAAACTTTGGTTTATCCCGTAGATCACAACATACCATGGATGATCAAGTAAAATTGCAGAAACATGTTATTAATTCAAGAGTAATGTAATATAAAATGGTCAAACCATGCAAGCTTTTAAGTGATCGTTCAGAGCCAAACTATTTAACTTTTTTAATATACAAGTCTAGTTTCAGATATTACAATCAACTCTTTTCTTCTATATTACAAATACAAAATGACTCTCAAGCTCTTCCAAAAAAACATAGGAGACACAAGTCTCATCTATACCTCCTGTCCAAAAGTGTTTCTAATACCGACACAGGATCGCCAAGCACAACCACGGAACTGGTCTACTAATCTGAAAAAAAATATGAAAACACAATATGAGCAAACCACATCTCAGTAAATTGAAAACTCATAACCTATGTGTTATCGCATATTCAATTTTGATAAAATAATATTTAGTGTATCATACCCTAATACACATAAGTACTAGCACCTTAGCATATGCATAATCAATATCATCCTATTATAATAACATAATAAGATCGTGCTTGCCACATTGAGGTATAAAAAATTATGGATGCATGTACATGTCATATCACCAACTGACCAGAGGTACCATCCCTTTCGAGATATCATGTCAACCCTACCGGGGTAGTGGTTGATGGATTCTAGAGATGACTCCTACAAATTCAAGTGGTGGCTCCCACTGATTATAATGTAGCACTTTAGTTCATATGGCACTTAGGCCCAAACAATCTTGAGTCATCCTTTCGGGAATTTATCATATCAGCTCTATAAGTATTTCAGCCTATAGGGGTAAACATATCAACCCGGCAGGGGTAATGCAAATGCATAGTTATGTAAAATGCAAATGCATCACCTTGTCATATTAATCATGTAACATAATTACAATAAATTGATTTCATTCTTTGTTGTGTTCATATAAACAATATCATTTACCCTTATATATATTCAGAAGTATAGTTACTTCAACACTATGCACTTTATTGCATAACATATGTTTCAGTTTCCAACATAACATATTAAGTGTCATTGAACATAAAACACATAATAATGATCCAATCATCATATTTCCTTAAGCAAGACCTTGATAGATTTATTCCATATAAATCACATAATTAGTTCCAAAATATATGAAATCTAGCACTATACTATTTTATTTATGTAGATGGGCAGACTAAGTGTTGTGAATTAAAAGAGATAACTCTCAGTATACAAAATCGTTTTATGAGACCCTAGATGTCCCAGAAAGTAGACAGATGAATTATTATCACTAGAATAACATACCTAAAGTCTTAGTATTTGAATTATCACAACACTATTATTTGCATATACATAGTAAGAAATAAGTAGCATGATTCCTTAAGTTTAGATAAATAGCTCCTGGTGTACAACTTTAATTAAGAAAATTCTAAAGGCCCTGATAAGATTTCAAAAGGAGTTCATAAGTTTAATTTCATAATTTTTGAAGAATTCAAAAGTGATACAACAATAGCCTCAATACCAGCTTCTGCTTTGTTCCTAGTTTGGGCATGTTCTTCACCATGGAGATAATAATCATGATGAAAACACAAAGAGAAGAACTACAAGTTTCATTGCAGATCAAGGAAAAGTAGTTTTAACCAAATTTTCTAAGGATAATTCATAGGAGAGGAGCTAACAACTTACCTAGCATGAAATCCTCAATGATATCATCTTAGCTTCTATTCCACTTCCTTAGCTTTCCTTTGTTCTTCTACTTCTCTTTTTTATCTCAGGTTAAAATGGATATGGATAGAAAACCAATGGTAAAAAATGGCTCTAGATGTATATATATAGGTGTAATACCGACTTAAAGTTGGTTGGTAAAGTTATTATTATACCCTTGTCAATGTTATTATTTACATGTAATGATAAGTAAATGGTTTGTCTTTTCCTTTATTTATTTTAATCGTCTACTTAAGACATTACATGTAAATAAGAAACTACCCCCCATTTGAATTCAAATAAAATATTTATAAAATTAAATTCCAAAGGAATAAAAATCTAAATTTTGGGCCGAAGAACAAAATCGACAGTTTTACANGTATTTTCATAGTACTTTAACCAACAAAATTACTTTGGATCTTAAGGTGCATGCACACTCAATTGCCTTATAGTGTAGCAAGTTAAAAACGCATCGATCTATACACTCAAGGCTCATATGATAGTGCAAAAGTTCATAAATAAAATATATTCATGTACTTATCATGATGTCCAAAAGTATGCTTAAGAAATATCTTATAATGAGAAGCACTTTCAAAATATTTTTTTTATCCTAACATCATGTGACCATAAGCACTATATTGATATTTCAAAATGAATGATCAAAAGATAGTTCAATTGATAGATAAATCATTCATAGAGTCATCATATTAAGATGTCAATGAAATAAGATCATAATGTCAATATATTAGCCTAAAATATTGATCAACTATACTTATAGGCTCACTTAGCATAATCAAATTTCATCATATAATTTTTCATAAGTACGTCATGTAAGTATTGTATGAGCTTGAATTAATTTTCTTTCATTAAATAATCTTGTCTAACTAACAATGCATAAGTGATTTTCAAATCATCAGGAGGCAAAAATGAATTTTCATTTTTCAATTAATTTGTGGTTCAAGCATGCAACATATTATTCAAATTTATTGAGAATACATCTAATTAAGTTTGAATGCTAGTTTAGCATTTATGATCATGGCATAAATGATTTCAAGATCAAGTTCACATGTTCACATTTCTTCCTTTTTCATAAAAATATTACATTCATAAGCATAAAAATGGCAAGGTCAAGAGTAGAATTACACATTTCTTTCCATGATAAGTAGACCAAGTGAATGATCATGTATCTAATTATCAATGTATCACACCACAAGTCAAAGAAAGTTAGTATTAATTTCACGATATGAATTATCCTTAAATTTTATTTTTAATTTTTAAAATGATTTCAAGATTTATATCTTTTAAGCATATTTAATACTTTTGCATGATAGACTTTTTCAAAAGAAAGAAACAAGCAACATGCAAAAAATTCTTCTTAATTAGTGATTTTCAAAGTAAAGAGAAGATAATATATATATATATATATATATATATATATATATACACACACAAATATATCAATTTTGAATGAATTAATATAAGTCATGGAGTTTCGAATAATTTATTTATATATTATTTTTATTTCAATTTAATCTCTTTCTCCAATTTTGTCCATCCATATGTGATAAGATTTTATTTCTTCTTATGTCATGAGAACTTCAATTTTTTAAATAGCATTGTCATGTCAAAAAATTTAGGAGATGCATATAAGAATGTAAATAATCTCTCTCAAACAAAATAATAAATTCCCCCTAATTTTGTGCATTTCATACTAAAAGAAATTCCCCCTTTCTTTTTACCTATTTGAGAGCAAAAAGGCTCATAATGATAATCTTATCATATACTATATCATGCAATAATTGGTATGATAAAATATATCATATCATTTCCGTAATTCGAAATATCAACACGCATATTAACTCCTTTTTGAAAAATATTCATATAAGCAACATTTCAAGATAAGAGAAAATTCCTTATACGAAGCTTTATATAACATCTTATCACAATCTCCAATTTATGGTTTTATACTTAGGAGCTATTCAATATTTAATATTTCAACCATCAAGATAAAAATATCACCTATGTTTTAAAAATATATCACATAATTTAAAACAAGTGTCATACAAAATATATATATGCAAGTTTAAGCATTTAATCATGCAAGTTCATTTCAAATCTCAAAAGTTAGTATTGAGCATTAAAAGAATATTTCAATTGCATATCCAAAGTTTAATTTATTCTAGGTATAAATCAAAATATTCAATAGACATTTCAATTTTTGTATTCTAAAATATATAATTCAACATAAAGTGGTCATTTATAAAATCATGTAGTCATAGGACATATAGTAATATAGTGTCAAGATAATAGTCTGTGTTGAAACAAGAATACTCATATGTGGATATACATTCTAAAACATCATCATTCATATATCATGGAGATATTAAGTTTTAGTTTCTCCTTTCTTTCTTCTCACATTAAATTTTTTTTGTCAAATGAACGAAATCCTTTATAAATAATTATTTGGTGTCGGATGAATCAAAATCTTTTTGTAAACACCGGCATTTACACATGGATATATCAAAATATAAATAAATGACACATACAAAGTCTTATGTCTAATCTAGGCACAAAAATGAATTCAACAAGCATAGATAATGATGTGTCCACGTATTAATTCAATGAGGTATAAATATAATTTTTATTACAAATAATATTTGAATAGTCAAGTCACTCATGAGTTAAAATAATTTGCAATCAAAGATCAAAAGATACCTCATGTGATATTGTTCAATGTCACTTATTATGTAATCACTCTTTGTTTTGCAGTTTTGGAACATCAAGATCATCTCCTTTCATTGTCCAACTATATTTTTTTTCAAATTTGAGTGAAGCATATCTACAAAAGACAATCATTTATTCTTTGGTACTCAAACTTATTTGGGTTCAACAAAATTAGTTTTGATTCCTTTTGAAACCCACATCATTTTTCATGCCAACATTCAAAGATTTTTAATGTTGCACTCAAATGCATAATGACCATGAGCACTATAATAATTACAAGTAATCGATGATTTCAAGAAATGATCATCAACATACTTGAACTTTAAAGTATCATAATGAGAGTTATTTAACTTAAAAGAATGCTTGTAAGCATATCTAATTTTTCTAGAATAATCATGAGAGGATTCAAATGACTTACTAAAATTATTTCTTTTTTTTTTTGAAAAATTGCTTTTGTGGTTTCTGTTTATATTTCAACTTGTGAAACTTTTTTTTATATGAGACGGTTTTTGCATACTACTATTTCATTTCAAGAAACTTTCACCACTAAGTTGATCATCCAAAGATTTTCTAATGAAAATATTTTTCTTTTCCAAATTTTCATGCAACTTAATCAACTTTGAATTTTTAATTTTTAAACACTCATAAGAAGCATGAATATGATTAAGAGAATCAATTTTCTTTCTTAAGTTTTCATTCTCTTCTAGGCATGCATCTTTTTCTTTCTTTAATAGTTCAAAGTCATTTTTCATAGTATGAAACTCATCAATCAAAATTTTATTTTTCCTTTTAAGAGAAAGATGATTTTGAATTANATGCATCATTTTCTTTCTTTAATAGTTCAAAGTCATTTTTCATAGTATGAAACTCATCAATCAAAATTTTATTTTTCCTTTTAAGAGAAAGATGATTTTGAATTAAAGAAGAAAATTCTTTATGCACGTCAAAATTAAAATTAACATCATAATCACTACTTTCACTAGAAGAAGTGTTTGAGACTACCTCATCATTTGCCATAAAGCACAATCTAAATTCATCACTGGATGCGTATGTGCTTCTTTTTTCTTCACTTTCATCCAAAGTATCATTTTCCTTAATATTGCTTCCTTCTTTTTCAGATAACAAAATTTGCCAAATCTCACGAGAAGATGAACAATTTGAAATAAGATTCAGGTTTTCTACATTTAAAGCACAATAGAATGCATTTTGAGCTTTTAAGTCAAGTTTGACAAGTAAAATTTGAAAATCATTGTATTCGAAGAAGGAAAGATCAACGGAAGTACCATTTAAAATTTTCTTTGGCTTTCCGAAACCATTTTCAATTATTTTCCTCGGGCAGGTGGAAGTCCCAGTTCCACCAGCCCTCAAGCACCGCTCCCTGAGCGGACTCGCCCCCGGGCTCGTGTTATAGGCGCGTCGCTTTGATCTTGTGCTCGAGCGGATCTCCGCTCTCCGCTTTCTAGCACCAAGTCGACTTGGTCAAGTGTCCTATCAAGGGACCCCTTTCCTCAAACACCTGTTGTACTAAGAGGTCCTCTCCCAGAAGCCCTCTTCTCTCATACACCAACCGGATCTGGTCGGATCTCTTATGAGGAGCCCCTTCTTCCTCTCCTCCTTTGACTCGATCGGTTCCCTCTCTCAGACACTGAGTCGATTTCCTCTTATCCGAAATCACATATAATTGACTGTCGAGAAATCGACTGGAAGAATTATGGCTCCAATCAGGTCTCACCAAGGGGGCGACAGTCCATATATCAAAATTAATAGAACATAGATATACTTTCATACGAATTTTCGAATGAAAAAATAATGAATTATGAAAGCTCGATGGGTCGAAAATTGATTGACCTTCATCAAAAATAGGTGTCATGCTCAAAGATGGTTAAATCTTTCAAACAAGAACAATCAAGCTCTTATACCAATTGTAGGATCACTTGGCACCAAGAGTGGGGTTTAATTGGTGTAATAAAACTTTAAACCGATTTCATAAAAATAAACGCGAAAGCTCAAAATCGGTTTATCACAAAGCATAAATCCAAAAGCCCTTTTGATCAAGATCAAGTACAACAATGATATAAGTGAGAATGCAAGATAATAAGTAAAGCAAGTAAGAGAGAAATGCAGACTCAAGACACAAGAGTTGTTGACGAGGTTCGGTCCCAACTTGGTCTACGTCCTCGCTCTGACTTTTTGACCTCGAGATCGTGAGAGATTCACTAGCTTTCCTTCTAGGGCAAGGAAGACCCAATTACACCCAATCGTCATTCTCCGCATCAAGCGGTCGACAAAACCTCTTCTCCAAGGAAGCTCACAATCTTATACTTTTCTTCACTCAAGAGTATATGTGAACCTCTCTTACAATGGAGCTGTCATCTCAAGATTACAAAGAAAGCTTCCCACTTAATCTCTCTTTTGCAAGATGAAATCACTTAAGAACAAGAGAAAGGGAGAAGAGATTTACAAATTTTGACTCAAACTACTCTTTTTGTGCTCTAGGAAGTTTACAAGATGATCTCCCATTGGTTGCTTGTGTTGGAACTTCCAAAACACTCTCTTATAGTCTTTTTTTTCTTTAATTTCACACAAGAAAACTAGCTTTTGAAACTTTCCAACTCGCCACTGGCCAACCACTCCATCCACAGGTTGACCGTTCTGCCAAAATATACTCGTTGGAGTTCCACCGGTCGATCAATCCTCTGTATCGGTCGATCGCTCTATCAAAATATAGCTGTTAGAGTTGCACGGTCGATTGCTCCTCTGTATCGATCGACTACAGTAAAATTTTATCATATGTCTTGCAGAATGCATTAGACTGATCGACCGATTCAAGATACCGGTCGACCAATTCTCCTGAGTCAGTTTGACACACATACACTCTTTTGATCATAACTCTCTGCATTGATATTCGATTGATGTGATTCTTGATTCTTTGGAAAGCTGTGAAAGATATCCACATTTCATCTATTTAATTTCTCAATCTAAATCAGATGGGAAGAAAGTTAAATATTGATGTAAAATTCAGTACATATAATTTTACCTTAAACTTACAGATTTTGACTATTTTGTATATAATTTTTTGTATAGATATCGAAATGAGATCATTATTGAATGTAAAGAAAGATAATAGAATTAGCTCCAATTAATATATTCATGTGTAAAGAGAATATAGACAAATATTAACTTGAACTTCTATGCATATAATCTGACTTTAAAACTTTCACACACGTGTCCCTATTCTAATATGCGCACATTATCTTTTCCAACGTTTACATAAGGTTTTTATCATCAAAAGAATATAAGTATGACATTAAGTCATAAAGTCATATTTTCAACAAAAGGCCTTTTTTGTAGTGAACCATAGACCCAACAATCGCATGAAGGTTATTGATAATTTGCTATCGTTTTTGATGATTTCTTTTCTCAAACCACATGGCTATATATGTTAAAGTTCAAAAAGTTATATTTTATATGTATTAAAATTTTCATTGCATGATATCCACTCAATATGATAACAAAATAAAGATACTAAGAATTGATGTTGACAAAAGAGTACACGAGTAAAAACTGTTAATGATAATTAATACATGTGGCATAATTCATTAAACCACATGTGTTGAAACATGAGTAAATATTCAAAACGATCATTCAACTTTAACTTTTTTATCAATTTGATCACTAAACATTAGTTTTCACCTACATGATCATCCAACTTGTGAAACATTTCAAACACATATTGATCAAATATTCGGATTTAAAGTTTGATCTTATATGGTCACCATCAGTAGCTGGGCCACGTGCCTGCACGTGCAGGCATTAGCGATGCACAAGTAGAGGCATATAAAGTAAGTTGCTTAGGTGGTTAGAGTGTCTTGATTTTGAATCTATCCATCATAGGGTCAAACTATGGTGGCAACTGTAACGCCCCGAAAATGATACCCGAAACATCATTGAATCCTCCTTCGACACGTGTTCAGAGACATTCTTGGGACACTACTAATTTGACTTACATATTGACTTGCCTTTGACTATTCAACATGTGCGAAAGAATAAATAAAATAGAACATCATATAAAATAAAAGTGCTGAAACTTATATATAAAATGAGTCCAACGTGAGATAATAATACTTCGACTACAACAAAGTCTTGTGAAATAAAATACTATTATTACAAAAAAAAACATAAATCAAATTAAAGACTCATGCCACATGCAAGCATCACCATTATAAGCATCGCCATCATCAACACCATCCATCATCAATCACGTGCAACTATAGGTTGAGATGTAGGGGAGTTTTACCTCCCATGAGCAAATACACAGTATGTTATGCACTTTATAAAATATATTTGCAAGACAAAGTTATAACATGAGCAAGAAAATAATATACATCAACAAGAATAAGGTACATGAATAATAACTATCACCAAAAATATCACATAACATTCATCTGAGTTTTTTCTTTTTTATTCACTTTGGATACATTAAATCATATTTTTTCTTCTTTCATCATTATATTTGCTTCTTCATTTTCTTTGCCGTTCATTCATAGAAGTTATTATATCTTAACTTCTTCTTGTAACTTTTATTTGAACAACTTTTCACTTCTTTTAAGGGACATCGTGGTGCTTCATGCATCATATCGTCAGTAGTTGTACACACCACGCCATACCCTTATATCGCAGGCGAGAATCCAACTATCAAGGATTCTAATTCGTTGCACAGGTCGGAGAGTCCTATACAACAGGAGTAGTGGTCAACAGTGTTGTCTTTAGCTACGCCCTCACCCATATCTTTAAACTTTTGATCTTTCCAACTTTCATTCTCCCTTCAATGCATACACATGGAGCCATTTTTCATCTTTTATCTTTTTTATGTTATCTTTCTTATAATTTGTCTTTATCATTCATAATATTAATTACATCATAAGTATTTATCATTCAAAATCTCCAACAAAATTACCTTAGCATAACAGTATGTGAATCATGTCAAGGATTGCAAATCCAAGACAACGTCGGTAGGGATAATCATATTTAATAACACATCATAAAATAAACGTTCATTCGCAATTCATAATATGTCTATACATACTCATTTGATATAACATTGTACTTTTTAACTATTCAATAAAATATGATTTGTTGCGGATTTCAATTCAGCATCATTTATCCAATGTACTTTTGGTTTGCTACATATTTGTAATTAATTTTATAATAAACATAATATTGAATAAAATTTATATATTAATCAAATAAGATATGAATCGTTTACTCATTTGATATAACATTGTACTTCTTCACAATTCAACAAAATATGATTTGTTGCGAATTTCAATTTAGCATCACATACTTTTGGCTTGTCGTAAGATCGATATTGTTGTTAAAAAACTAACTATGTATGTTTAGATGATGCTTCTTTCACAACTTCGACATGCGTCCAACTCTTGTTCTTGCATATTTAATATTGAGAGTCAAAGTAATATGAATAAAAATATGATATCTCTAAGTTAAATAATCTTCACATATCGATTCTTCAACTCGAGCTTTATTTTTAATTATTTTCTTTAATTTATTAAAATACCTTTCAAATGGATGCATCCATTTATATTGAACGATCCACCTACTTAAGCTTCGTAAGGCAAATGAATTGACAAATATTACATCGAATTAAAAAAAAACACTATCGTTCTAATTTACATAATATAATAGAAATATTTTGTTCCAATTATTTCATGTTATTCACCTAAAAAAAGTTGTTAAATTATTTTTTTAAAAAAAATAGGCTTAATTCAATAATAGACTTCCATATTTTATTTGATAAGCTAGAAAATGCTATTGAAAGCAAAATCTCCATTAATATATGACAACTATGGCTTTTCATCCCAAACAAATATATTTGGTTCATGTTAACACATCTAGCCAAATTTGATGCATAACCATCTGACATTTTTAATTCATGCACTTATTGACAACCACTTTTCTTATCTTCTTTTAGAAAAGTATAATTTGTGTTTGGTTTCACTACCTTACCATTTGATAAAGTAATGAGATGTAACTCTTGACATCGACAATATTCTTTCAAATCCAATCTTGCTTTAATGCTATCTTTTGTCTTACTCGTGAGATCCATGTTAATTATGTTATCAAACACATTTTTTAATATGCATGGCATATAAATTACGACGTATCAAATTATCTTTCTAATATGACAATTCTTAAAACACAAAAGGAAAAAAATGAGGTGCTCCATAGTTAAATAGGGAGCATCATGTTACCTACCTCCTCAATCGTAGTATGCTAAATTTATGATGAATGTTAGATTTTCTCTCTCATAAATATATTCACAGTATATTTAGCATTCTACTTAACTAGGAAGCACCTTCATTGAACCCTTCTCAAAATTCACTTTGCTTAATCCAGTTACGAGAAACATCATATTTATGATATTTTACTGATAAACTTTCAGTGACTTTACAAAGACAATTAACAACATCACTTACGTCCACTCAATCTTGGTATGGTCAATCATTAACGATCTTATTCTTCCTAAAAGCATTTTTATTTCTTTGAAACAGGTGAACAATAGGCAAAAATTGACGATGGCAATCGGACAATGAAATTACCTCAATTTTTTAAAGTCAATGTATTTAATTGATTTGTACACTACGGCATACTAATTACCTGCGGTCATCCATGCTGATAACATATTGTATGCAGGAAAATCATTAGCTATCCACATTAATGCTACGTTTATAATAAAATTTTGTTTACTCGATACATCATATGTCAAAACACAATTTCATAATTCCTTTAACTCATCAATTAAAGATTGCACGCACACACATAAAGATATATATATATATA
>LTAE01012856.1:0-13315 GCA_001647135.1 Pontederia paniculata
GTAAGAGAGTCTTCGCCCTTGAAGAAGGAAATAGTGATCTCCGGAGATCTCGTGGGAGAAGACTTGAGCGGGGACGTAGGCCAGGAGTTCGGCCGAACCTCGTCAATAAACTGCGTGTTTGTTTGTGTTGTTCGTTTTTCTCTCTACTTATGTTCATATTCGCATATGTATGCTTTCGCTGTCATAACACATTTAGGTTAAACGTAAAAGAGAGAAAGAAATTTAATACACCAATTCACCCCCCTCTTGGTGCCATTTAGATCCTACACCTAATCTATATATAATACTAATTATTAGGAGAGAGAAAAATAAAAAAAAAGAGAAAAAAAATAGGATGAATTCTGAAAGGAGAGAGCTCCTTAAAACTTTGGTAATGCCCAGCTTTTAGCTATATATAGATATAGATAGATATATTTACAAGCATGCTATGGTAGTTCTTACGAGATCATCAAACAAGTGACTTTGATGCATTCATAAATTCAATGTGTCAAGTTCCAAAAAAAAATTACGCATAAGAATTAATCTTGTGGTAAGTCAATAAGTTGTTCAAATTAGCTTATCAAACTTTTTTTTCAAAAAAACAAGATCAGAATGCCTGTTTAAAGTTATAAATAATATACGCCTATCCAATATAAAATCAAATTAGCAATAGTATTTGTAATGTAATGTAGGCGCAATTTATACTATGAAAGAAATAAGGGCATTTAGGAAAGATATTATACACACATTTAATCTACTACTAAAATCATATATGAATTAATTTTTTATAATAGATCACAATCGCAAATTTAAAATTTGATCGGTAACACAGTGTGAATAAAGTGGTGCATAGGACATATATTTATTCCCAATATCAATTGTTAGTGCACTAAAGTTATGATAGAAAATTACTAGATGTCAACATATATAAACAATAAGATATATATTAACAAAACAAAAAACTTACATGATAATTAAAACTCTTTATATTAAGAAAAAGATTAGAAGAAGTTCGCTGATTGAATATCATCCCTTTAAAGTTTTGCACATATCTTCCTTTAAAAATTTAGAAAAAAACATCACCCCTCAAAGCAGAATTACTGGCGACAAAAATATGACTTAAACACATCATTTTCAAATCAGACTAAATCTCATCAACAACCACATCCAACCTGCTCCAGACATTGTTGAACTAGTTATAACAGTCCATAAAAGATAACACATGTCTATTGCCAACCAAACTGCACAATCGATTGGCTAACAAATCAAATTATGTTGGCACATTTGATTACTAAATGTGTAACCCAACGATTCAATTTCTGAAGTCACCAATTTAATTAGAGAAATATTATTCTGCTCTTTATCTCGATTACCAATTAATTGGTCAGATGCTAATAATTTTGAACATAGAAAAAAGAGAGAGTCCATTTTGAATAATCTTTTTGAGTCACTTCTACATTATAAATTTCAGCATTAGATATAATATTTTTCTTATTAAACTGATAGTATAATTTTTTGATAGTTGATGTGTCCACTTGTTATTTCTAACCTGAATTCAAATTCTCCTTTCAATATAATTTTTAAATTTGTCCTAAATAATAAATATTTTTAAATAAGATACATATTCTTACATGATATATATGAATTACTAATACAAATAATATCACATATACTATCACTTAGTAACTTAGTTACTAATTTACCAAAAAATATATATTTTTTAATACTATAATATATGCTATAAAGTATAAACTTTATATATTTAATCGAATTCGAGTTGGACTTTTTGAATGTCAATTTTTTTCCAACATGAAACAAACAGAAGCACAAACACGATCGAGTTGATAGATACGAGTAAGATAAGAATAAATTTATTTTTACTATGATTTATGGTTAAATTATGATAATATAGAAAATTTAAAAGTGAAAGCCACATAATCATAAAATATAAAATAAATTGTCATGTATTTTATTTTTTTCGATGATTAATTCATAGATGTTCAAAATTATTAGCACTTAATTAATTTAGTATTCGTATCAAAAATGAAAATAATTTATAAATTTTAATTAAATTTCGAAACTCGAATTTGATACTATTGATCCCCAATTTTTCAAATAATGAAAATTCAAAGCACGTCAATGATTGATGTTCTTTCCAACCACACATTTCTCACTATTTTGCCAACCATTTTTGTGTGAGGTCGCGTTTCTGTTGTCTTCTCTTGACAAAATGCAGTGTACGTAGGTCATCACATGACAGAAAAGACAAAACATCGTATGAAGCAATGTCGATCATTATTATCATAGGAAAATCTGAGTTCCAATAATTGAAATTTCCGGAGAGCTAACAATATATGAATATCATCTCATATTTTTAAGATCACGTGAACATCGAGATTCATTTTGTGCTAATAACCATAGTCTTGATTCTCAATCATAATTGAAAAGAGTAGAAAAGATAATATGGGCATCGAGTTGGAATGCCGAGACTATTGTTTTTTGTGTTTAAACTTTATATATATACTTCACTCTTAATATATATATAAATAAATATATATATATATATATATATATATAAAAGAGGCAATGGTCCATGTGTTGCCTGCCCTAAGGGAAATGGTTGATATGCCTGCACTTCTCAGTCCCACTGAAAAAATTGTTGATTATAGATCTTGTGGCGTGAATTAAGGTTTAATTTTTGTGTCTATCTCTCTCTCTCTCTCTCTCTCTCTATATATATATATATATATATATATATATATAGAGAGAGAGAGAGAGAGAGAGAGAGGCAATGGTCCATGTGTTGCCTGCCATAAGGGAAATGGTTGATATGCCTGCACTTCTCAGTCCCACTGAAAACAATTGTTGATCATAGATCTTGTGGCGTGAATTAAGGTTTAATATTATGTGTCTAACATAAATTATGTATAATATTTTTTTTATTAAATGAGAATAAAATTCGATTTTTTCTTCTTGATCATTATTGTAGTGTCCACTAGCATCTTCGGTCTCGCATACTAAAACTTTCAACGAAAATATTTTACGTGCCTCAGATTCGAAATCTTGATTAAGTCTGAACCATGCACCCACATTATTGAATATCCGGAGGGTTCTACTTGGATAGCTGAGTCTGAGGCTATAGTAGATAGTAGATAGAGTTAACCTAATTAGCTTTACAACGCAATCTCTTTGGATGATTTTCAGCCTGAGGATCCATAAAAATTGCAGTTGCATTGTCCAACCATGATTGGATACACCATGGGTGAGATCCACATAATGGTCCGTGTCCATATCATCCCTTTATGATCGTCGTTTACCCAACCACGAAAGGGTTCGAAGTACTTTTATGATTACAGTAATTGGACAATAAAAGGAATCTCGTGCCCGGTTTTTCTTCCTCGAACGATCACACATTATGTGACTTGATGGAGAGTTGCATGGGGACATCAATGAAAGTTAGGTTTCCTACCAACAGTCTTAGCTATGCAACCCAAGATCAAGTTTTGGCCTCAAATGGGATTTCGTGCATTTGTAAGACCATTAGTTTTTTTTTCTATTTTATATTTTGAATGTTTAATATATTTATTAAAATCACATTTTTTTTCTATAATGAAGTTTATATTTTAAATCACATAGGAAAATTGTTCAATGCAATCATATCTTAAATTGATAAACTAGTAACTAAATGTTATTCTATTAGTAATTAGTATAAACTATATAAAAATATGTCTTATAAAAAAATTATTTATTATATAAGTTAAATATATATATATATATATATATTATATTTTCAAAATTATGTTGGAGGAAGAAATTGAACCCAAGTTAAAAAAAGTAGGTGGCCACCTTGACTACTAAAAATATTGTATTTGATATATGCCTAATAATATCATAAAAAAAAATTATGGAATACAATCGTGCTAAGCTCGGTTGGCCTCGTGCTCATCGAATCCATATCGTGCCAGGCCGAAACCCCCAAATGAGCGGCCTAGGCACGAGCTCGAGTGTTGGGCTAGGCTCGGGCTAGGGCCGAGCCAGCACGTCCTGGCTCGCTCTCCAACACTATGCATGAACAATCAATGACGAGAATACCTATAGAAAGACATTATACACTTTTTTGGTCGTTCTCGGATCACAAATTATAATATTAAAAATATAAATATAAAGATGATTCTCTTTCTATTAATTTAAAATTTTAAAGTTATTAACATCATATTTAATTTAATATGATATCAGAGCAAGATATCATAACTTGTAGCTCATATTAAAAGTTAATGTCATCTCTTAATGATTCATGTGATAGGCTAAGCTTAGATCAAAATTATCCATATCTTATTTAAACTTTTAGGATTGTTGATAGGTGCACGTATATTGCAATACACAAGCGATGATTATGCATTGCGTTTCTTTTATAAAAGAGGGAAAGAGAGAGAAAGAGTAGCATTAATTTTAATTTCTCTCCTACATGCTAAAATTAAAAATATTTGTGCATTGCTATTGCATGCAGAGACGGACCCAGGGATAAAATATAAGAGAAAGGGAGTCTACTTAGCAATTTTACTAAGTAGACTCCTTAGCGGTGATTCACACCGTTAGATTCGAATCTAACGGTCTGAGATCGAATCTTTAAAAAATATTTTATTTTTTTATATTTGATCTCAATCCGTCAAATTCGAATCTGACGGTGTGGATCACTGCTAAGGAGCCTACTTAGCAAAACTGCTAAGTAGGCTCCCCAACCTCTAAAATATAAGGGGGGCCAAAATATATAGAGGTAAAAAAAAATCAAGGGGGGACCAAAATAATAAGTCACTAGTAGAAATTGAACCCTAGATCACTTGATATAAACTAAACCCATATAACCACTTAGCTACTACATAATTTTATTAATTTTTTAATATTTTATTTATATATTGACTTCAACTATATATATAGTTAATATATCGAAAAGTTGGAGGGAGAGGGGGAGCGTGGCCACCTACAGTCTACGTGGGTCGCCCCTGATTGCATGCTTATAATAAAACTAAGTAGTCAAATAATTAATAGCATTAATAAAAAAATACTGACATTAGTTTATTTTTCTGCTAATTAAGTATGTCAATAAAACTTATTTTATTATATCAAGATTTATTATATCAAGAACTGGTTGGTGACTACCAACTGCTACTTTTAATAATTATATATTTCAACATAGCATCAGGTGCCTATATAAATTCAAGATTCTACTTGAACGTGTATACTTGTTAAATTCACACGTTAATGGCGTCACAGCACACAATGCTCCCTCTGCAGGAGAGGGTTGCCATGAAGAGCACTTTGAGGCGCCTCTCCGACGTAGCCGTTGTCGCCCTGTTCCTTTGCCTCCTCGCTTATCGCCTCGCCTCCTTCCGGAGCCACGGCCGCGTTTGGCTCGTCGCTCTGCTGTGCGAGTCATGGTTCGCCGCCGTCTGGTTCATCTGCGTGAGCGCCAAATGGACTCCAGCAATCCACAAGACCCACCCGGAGCGCCTCTCCAAAAGGTACCTACGTGATCCCTTCATGTAGATAGTATTTATATGTTGGATGCTCGTGATCGATTCACCAGTTCTTCGTGTTTGTGTCAGAGTTGACGACCTTCCGGCCGTGGACATGTTCGTCACCACGGCAGATCCGGCGCTGGAGCCTCCGCTTGTCACCATGAACACTGTGCTCTCCTTGCTGGCCGTCGAGTACCCCGTGGAAAAGCTCGCCTGCTACGTCTCCGACGACGGGTGCTCGCCCGTCACCTTCTACTCCTTGGCAGAAACCTGCAAGTTTGCCAAGCTGTGGGTTCCCTTCTGCAAGAAATATAATGTGCGAGTCAGAGCTCCCTTTCATTACTTCTCCAGCGCCGACCGGTCGGACGTTTCAAAAGGATCATCTGCAGTGTTCCTGGAAGACTGGAAATGCATCAAAGTGAGGATCATATGAATGCATATACAATTGTGTTTATGAATCATGTCTACTGCTTTATTAATATTTCTCAGCTTTCCGATCTGCCGCGTGTTGCAGAACGAGTACGAAGAACTGTGCCGCAAGATCGAAAACGCAGGCGAACACATCAATAATTTCATTACTGATGAGTTCGCAGACTTCTCAAATATCGAACGTGGAAACCATGAAGCCATAGTGAAGGTGCTTAATTAGATAGCTGAATTAAGCTTGTATATTTTGCTTCATGTCATACAGACATGTAAGAGTATGATTTATGATGCATATATATGTTTTTATAAGGTTATATGGGACAATGGCGAGAAGGACGTCGGCGATGGCTTGGCAAACATTATTTATGTGACCAGAGAGAAGAGACCGAAGCAGCCTCACCATTACAAAGCTGGAGCCATGAATGCTTTGGTAAGATCAGTATATATCTGATCTATGTACAGTTGAGATATCTATGTTTACTTTTTTTTCTTCTGATCACGAAACAGACGAGGGTGTCAGGAGTGATGACAAATGCACCTGTAATGCTCAACGTGGACTGCGACATGTTTGCAAACAACCCAGAGGTCATTCTCCATGCGATGTGTATCATGCTTGGATCAGAGAAGGAAGCACTCTGCGGATTTGTTCAGACTCCACAGGCGTTCTGGGGAGGCCTCAAGGATGATCCTTTCGGTAATCAATTGAAGGTGCTGCAGAAGGTATAATATGGTCTCTAAAAATTATATATAAGGTTGCATAGCCCACTCTTACAGAGATTTTCATGAATAATCTGTGGTCAATAATATTAGAAGTTTAAGCTATCTTTATATTTTTATTTTAAAAAAAAAAACTCTTTCTCATACGTGGATCGAAAATAATTTTCGTATAGCCCATTGACACATAATCTCTAATTTTAATATCATCACGTGCTATCAATAATTTTAAAGTCGATATAAAAAATATCTTTATATTTATAATCTTGATAATATCCATCTTTTAATTAATAGTCTTATCCTATCTTATTCTATTAACAACAACAATAAGACCTCTACTAAACAACTTTAAAATTGACAAGGGCAATTTTGATATTTAAGAAAAAAAATATTAGAATGAATAGTTGAAAATTTGAGAGAGAAACTATTCCATCTAAAAATTGAAATAATTTACTCTTATGAAGATGAATAGAATAATTGACTGTATCCCTCTATATCCTATCCCCAATCAAGCAACACCTTAGAGGGCATTTATATATAGAACACATTTGGCGAGATGTATTTTTTTATATTCACATGCAACAAGGACCTACTTTATAGATTACATAGAATTGTATTCTATGTGTAATGCAGCTGCTTCATGTTTAATTGTATATGCTGATTTTTTTAAATATAACGCAACTTGGAAAAAAATAATTAAGAATATAAATATGATGATATTGTTCGAATTTAAATTTTTAAAATTATTACTAGTGTATGATATTAAAGTATAGAAATTCCTTTTAAAAATTATTTTTTTTACTCAGTAATTCACGTGATGAGTTAAATTAGATTAAAGTTATCAACAATCTACTACGTCTAAAGGAGTTAAGTTAGAATAAAGTTCTACGAAGAATGTTAAGATTATAAATATAAGATTATTATTCTTTTTTTATGTTTTTTTTTTCTGGTTTCCTCCGTTAGTTTGATTTCTGACTTCTTTCGTGCTTGCTGACCATATATATCTTTTGCATTCATTTGCACCAAGACATTTATGCTAGGAGCAAATGGGATTCAAGGACCATTTTATTTGGGAACAGGATGCTTTCATCGTCGCAAGATTATATATGGTGCACATCCAAAGTTAATTCCAGAGGCCAAAAGTGAAGGTACATAGAAACTAATTACACCCTTTTTTTTACAGGTGATCAAAAGAGCTGCTTATCTGCTCATAGTTAGTACTAGTTTTTTTTATCATAAATTGAAAGAATAATTTCATCCTTCTTTTGAATAGATATAGGAGAATAAGTTCTATATACTCAGTATTTATCTTGTGTACAATTCAATAGCCAAATTGACTGCCAAAGAACTCCAAACAATTTACGGGAATTCTCGAGAGTTCGTGGCGTTGGCGGCTCAAATAATCTCTGACGATGGGATAAATCAACAACATGCTTTTGATCTGAGCAGCCGGATAAATGTGGCCAAACAAGTTGCTTCCTGCGCCTATGAGGCCAATACTTGCTGGGGCAAAGAGGTAACCTGTTATCTGATCATATATGTTTATCTTTATGGATGTTAATTACAGAGCTGAAAATTTACTCAGAAACATTTATAGTTAATATGCTTCCAGCTTGGGATATCTGTATCAGATGGAGAATTTGACAAATTGCAAGTAGAAAAGTTTGTGTGTTTGAGCCTCAATTGTAATTGTTAAATTATGCCTCATGTTAAACTACAGCAAGTAATTTATATGCCTGTAAAGCCATTTATAGTTCTGCACTTGATTGCCATTGTTTATTGGTTGTTCCACAGATAGGGTGGATGTATGGGTCAGTGACAGAAGACCTCCTTACAGGTCTTGGGATCCAATCCAGGGGCTGGAAGACAGTGTACCTCACACTAGAGCCGCCGGCATTCCTTGGAACTTCGCCGACCGGAGGACCTGCAAGTTTGACACAGATGAAGAGGTGGGCTACGGGGATGCTTGAGGTCGTCCTCAGCAAGAACAACCCCATTATATGCACCATCACAAAGAAGCTCCAGTTCCGGCAGGCCTTATTCTACATGTACCCACTCCTCTGGCCTTTACGTTCCATTGTCGAGCTCTGCTATGTTATGCTTCCTGCTTACTCTCTCCTAATAAACACTTCTTTCTTGCCAAAGGTGAGCCTTTTAGCTTCCATATATGCTGCCATTTTATCGTGTTCTTCTTCCTTTTGGATATGTTGTAGATGGAATTTGTAATCTATCTCACCAATTTCAAACAGTTCTAAATAAAATTTTGCTGCAGCTATTAATTGCTATTCATGCAGGCATCGGAAGCTTCTTTTGTTGTACCTCTTTCTCTCTTCATTGCCTACAACCTATGCACTTTGATAGAGTACCTCCAGTGCGGCCTCTCGGTGCGAGAATGGTGGAATAACCAGAGAATGGCAAGGATCTATTCAGCCACCGCTTGGCTTCTTGGCTTCTGCAGTGGCATGCTAAAGACTTTTGGCATCTCTGAGGCAGTCTTCGATGTCACCAGGAAGGA
This sequence comes from Pontederia paniculata, assembly GCA_001647135.1. Classification (NCBI taxonomy): domain Eukaryota; kingdom Viridiplantae; phylum Streptophyta; class Magnoliopsida; order Commelinales; family Pontederiaceae; genus Pontederia; species Pontederia paniculata. The sequence goes on from LTAE01012856.1 coordinate 9,151, forward strand.
CACAATTGGAGACGATGTCGAAGAGGATCCCAGTCGGTTCACTTTCGATAAGTCACCGGTGTTCGTGCCTGCCACAGCCATCGTCATGGTAAACTTGATGGCTCTCATCGTCGGCTTGCTTCGGCTCTGCCGGCCGGACGGAGGAGGAACCATGTCGGGGCTTGGGGAGTTTGCATGTAGTGGATGGCTGCTGCTCAGCTTCTGGCCGTTTGTAAGGGGACTGGTTGGAAGAGGAAAATATGGGATCCCATGGATAGTCATCTGGAAGGCTGGGCTATTGGTGTTAATATTCTTCCAGCTCATCCGGCATACATGGACAACTTGCTGAATCATGCAATTGATGTGGAGTGCAAACTAGCACAGTTTGTATAATAAATGGATGTGTCTCTATGCATATCAATTATGATTAGTTTCTGAAATCAGAATTGTTGTTATAATCTTAGTACTATATGTTGATATGCCTTGAATTTGAACCCAGTGATAAACCCATGAGTGATCCCCTTGCATCACAGTCGTTCGAATAATTGGGACGGCGATGCCGTCTGTCCCTTACAGGGGTCAGCGAGCCTAAGGTGGGTCTATTGCAGGGCACGAAGGTGAAGCCCCCGAAACTTAGACAGTCTTAGGGTTTTTATTTCATATTTTGTATTGGGAGTCCATATATAAACTTCATACGATTTGAGTTATTCAACATCTTGTATCATCTACTATTTTCCATATCAAGGAAAGAACTATAGCTGTCGCCCGAGGACGTAGCTCAATTAAGGGTGAACCTCATAAATCCGTGTATCCTCTCTGTGTGATTTTTCCTCTGTCTAGCCTATTACACATAACAAACTGGTATCGGCCGCAAGGTTCATCAACGAAATGAAATCAGGCGAAGAAATGACGTCCAACAATGTGAAGATCGAGAAGTTCACCGGGTGGAATAGCTTTCGACTGTGGCAGATTAAGATGCGTGCGCTTCTGAAGCAACAAGGCATCTTGGCGTCGCTCGCAACGGCCAAATCGAAGGAGACCGATACAAAAGGCAAATAGAAGGATATCAAACTTGAAGATTTGACGTCGTAGGAGAAGAAAGCGCACTTGATGATCCTACTGTGTTTGGCAGGTGAGGTGATAATCGAGGTCACCGATGAAGAAACGATAATAAGTCGGTGGTTGAAATTTGAGAGTCCATACATGACGAAGTCCCTCAACAACAAGTTGCTATTGAAGCAACGTCTGTTCACCCTCCGCATGCAAGAAGGTACCCCTCTAAAGAAACATCTTGATCAACTGAATACTCTGTTGATGGAGTTAAGGGATATTGATATGAAGATTGATGATGAAGATATCACCTTACTTTTGTTTAGTTTCTCTCCCTCCTTTGTTTGTCAATCCATGATCGTCAGGTGAGATACTATAGGTCTGGAAGAAGTATGATCGAGTCTTCATACTCGTTAACTTCGGCATAAGGATTCTGATAATTCTACAGAGACTCAGGCCACATGGTTGATTTTGACTGCGGATAAGAGACATGCCTCGAAGAAGGGCAAGCCGAAGCCGAAGTACAAGAACCAAATCCTAAAGAAATTTTTCACTACTATAAGGAACTAGAGCATTGGAAGAAAATTTGTCCTAGAAAGGCTCTGGTTGCCTCAGAAGCACATAAGAACCAAGATTCAGATGATGACCTGGTTCTTGCTGCAACAGATCAGGGATATATGGAGGATTGTTGGATTCTTGACTCCTATCATATGACTCCGAACAAAGAGTAATTTTCAACTTATCAGGAGTCTGATGGCGGAAACGTCATCATGGATAATGATGTTTCATGCAAGATAATTGGGATCGACTCTGTTCAGATTAGAACCCATGACAATAAGGTGAGAATACTAACAGATGTTTGTCATGTTCCACAATTAACGAAGAACCTGATATCAGATTACAAGGCAAAATAATCTCTAGCGTTGCTGCGATAACCAATTCATCAGATTCAGAAGTGTCTAAGTTGTGGCATATGCGGCGCGAACATATGAATCAAAATGGGGAGAACATCCTCAACAACGAGATCTTCTAGGAGGTCAAAAGATTTTTGAAATCAATATATGCAAGCATTGTGTCTTCGAAAAGCAACATCGACTTCAGTTCGAGAAGGCAATGCATAAAACGAAGGCGACATTCGACTACACCCATGTTAATTGTTGGGGTCCCTCTCATGTTTCATCTTTAGGAGGCGTTAGATACTTCCTTTTTTTAATGACTACTTAAGGATGATTTGGGTATTTTTGATGAAACACAAGAGTGATACCTTCAATGCCTTCAAGCAGTGGAAGATCTGGTGGAGAATTAAACATCGAATAAGGTGAAGCGTCTTCATACTGACAATGGTTTGGAGTTTTGTTCGTCTAAATTTAATCAATTCTGCAAAAATGACGGCATTGCTAGGCATCACATATCAGAGACACTTCACAACAGAACGAGGTGGCAGAACGCATGAACAAAATGCTTCTAGAGAGAACAAGATGCATGCTCTCTAATGCTGGCATGAATAAGACGTTCTGGGCTGATGCTATTAACACAACCTGCTACTTGGTGATTCGGAGCCCAATGGCTGTAGTTGATCTCAAAACTCCTATTGAGGTATGATATGAAAATACTGCAGATTATACTAACCTAAAAGTTTTTTGTTGCCTTGCATATTACCATGTCAACAAGGAAAACTAGAGCCAAGGGCCAAAGAAGAAGCATTTATGGGATATGGAGCATGAGTGAAAGGCTATAAAATCTAGTATCTTTCATAGCACAAAGTCATCCATCGCAGAAATGTAACCTTTGATGAAACTTCAATGCTTCAGCCAAAGGTGGAGGTTGTTGATGTAGTACCTGAGAGTGTCAACAAACAGACAGAGTTTGAGATAGCTTCAATTGGGAATGATACAAGAGGACCACATTAAGTTAATCAATCACAACAAGATGAACCTGATGAGCAACTAGAAGAGGAGTCTATTATTGTTGGACGTCCTCGCAGGTAGGTGGATCCTCTTAATTGATGTCTTTGAGGACATGGTTGATTATACATTGCAGTTGGCTGAAGATGTGGAGTCCCCAGAGCCATCAACTTACAAGAATGTCATCTCATTTGTAGAATAAGAATAGTGGATCACTGCTATGAGTGAAGAGATAAAATCTTTTCAAAAGAATCAGACATGAGTGCTGGTCCAGTTGTAAAAAGTCAGAAAGGTTATAGGCTACAAATGGATCTTCAAGAAGAAACTTGGAATTTCTAAACTTGAAGGCATAAGATATAAGGCACGCCTAGTTGCTAAAAGCTACAGTCAGAAAGAGGAACTGAAAAATAATGAGATTTTATTATTAGACACTATTTAGAGCTTGAACAACTAGATGTGAAGACGGCATTGCTACATGGAGAACTTAAAGAAGACCTTTTGATGAGTCAACCAGAGGCGTTCTTTATTCCTGAAAGGATGATCAAGTCTACAAGTTAAAGAAGTTTTTATATGAGCTGAAGCAGTCTCCACGATAATGGAATAAGAGGTTTGATACATTTATGATCAGTAAGGGATTCGGCAGAAGTCCCTATGATTGTTGTGTGTATCACAAGAAGGTGAAGAATGACTCCACCATTTTTCGGGTCTTGTATGTTGATGATATGATTACTGCTGCCAAGTACAAGTCAAATGTTTAGGATTTAAAGAAACTCCTAAATTCAGAAATTGACATGAAAAATTTGAGTGCAACTGAGAAAATTTTGGGGATGGAAATATCAGGGATCACATACATGGTAAATTTTTCTTATCTTATAAATTCTACATTTAGAAGATTTTATCCAGATTTGGTATGGCTTCAGCAAAGTCTGTAAGCACTCCATCAACTTTGTTGAATCTAGGATCCTGAGTGTTTTGATGATCACAAATTTGTAAAGGAACTTAGTCTATACTGATGAACTTGTTGAGCTGATTTCTGTAACAGGATGTATTCAAGTTCAGAGTAGTGGTCGGCCATGAGTTGAAGGAATGGACGATCTTTGCACACGTAATATCTATCAGAAGAACTATATGTGTGCAGTGGTCATCCTAGGCATATGAAGCGGTCGACCAACATTAAAGGGAGAATACATGTGAAGAGCAGAAACATGGTATATGAAGAGGGATCAGGGGTT
>LTAE01012860.1:0-13312 GCA_001647135.1 Pontederia paniculata
TATTATTATTATTATTATTATTATTATTATATACATATGTGAAGTTGAGTTTTTAGGATTTCTCCTTCAAGTATTCATCTAAGAATTTTAAAGTTTATTTTAATTATTATAATTCTCATAAGAGTTTTAACATTTAATATTTATTTAAACTTTTCAAATTCATGATACTAATATTTTATTTAACATTAATTATTGACTTTTTAAATTACCACATAAATATGAATAGGTAGCATATATTATTTCATTTCTTTCCATGCAAAATATTTTCTCTTTCTCTTTCAAGTTTATTTGTCCATTCAAGTTCATTTGGATGTTTAATTTTTACAAAAAAGCATAATTTTTGTTATTATTTATTATTTTACTATAGATATATAGTTTTTTAATTATAATCTTGATGCCCAAGAGTTATTCTAAGCTTTTGAGTCATATTTATCTTTTTCCTGAATTTTTCTTCATTTTAATCATAAATATCATGCAAATTAAAAATTATATTTTTATTCATTTAATGCTTCACTCACTTTTAAACTTTATTATTTAATATTTATTAATATGTATTTAATTTAATATATATGTATATAGTAAAAACTAAGCTCAAGGGATGCCTTCTTCCATCTATTTGTCACAGTCTTTTCTAAACTTTTGACTTATTTCAATATTTTATCTTATCTGTTAAGTGCACATTAAATTTATTTAGTATCTTTCATTTTGTATATTTTAATAGATTTCTCATGAAGATAAATTAGCACATTGAAAATCTTCACCATCTCATTATTCTTTGTGTGGCATGTCCTTGAAATCGAGGAGCACTCCACTAGGATATAAATTATTTAGTTACTTCTCTTACGCCTAGATCTTATCTCAATAAAAGATATATTTTTTATCCGGTAAAAAAAATGATGACTTTATATTGCTCATCACGAGGTGTTCCCTCATGGCTTAAAATTTTTACATATTTTTTAGGCAAAGTAATTGACCCTGTATTTAAGCATTATATATCTTTAGTTTAATTTGTAAAGAAGAATGTTTGGTGTACGCTAAGTTTAGAAGAAAAGTTATGGTTGTCATTTTTTATTAGGACAACTTCAAATTGAATTATCATATATACATAGATTCAGTCATTTCTTATTAACACGAGTCTTGTGACAAAAAGAGAAATATAAAAAATTATTAGATTAATATACATTCAATTTATTTATTTATAACAATAATTAAATTATTTACTTATTTAAGATATTTTACCAATTGTTATTATCATTTATGGTTAATTATATTTTAATATTAAATAAATAATTTTATATAATAAAGATAATTATTTGCGCGAAGCGCAATTGTATTTCCTAGTTTTATAATATAACAAAGTAAGGGATAGAATTGCTAGAAGGAGTGACATAAGACTTTAGAAGTGACGTTAAGGACACTCATATTTTATATGAAAAATAATGAGTTAAAAATATATGTAAATATATGTCCTAACAGATAAGATCGATCCTAGTTGCAAAGGGCATGCTAATAAATGTGTTAGATAGCTGATAATGTCAAGTTGTCAACGACGCTTGTTCAAGAAGTTAAGAAGTTTCCTTTTTTTTCATTAAGGTTTATTGGCATAGAAGTAAAATAATAATTCATAGTAACCTTAAAATTTCCATGATCTTAGTTCACCAGTGGAATTGTATGCCACATCCCCAATCACGTTCCCAATTCAATTTTTATGTTCTTGCGTAGAACCATTTTCCTTAGCAATTAAATGGTTTAATGTAATTGTATTTCAGTAGATTGATAATGTGAATTAACCAAAACGTTTAGATTATATAGAACTCTTTTTATAGCTCATACAATTTATAAACGGACAAGTACGAAATTTAAAATACATAATCATTAAATGCATATAAAATTATAAAATGACCTACCATATACCATATCGTTACAAATTAGAAGTCACAGCCAACCTTCAACTTGCTAAAATTCCTGTAGATACATTAATTTCTCACAACCACACCACATGTTTAGTCTTTGATTCCATGCACAAATAAATTAAACTATTAAACTAAAGAAATGAATGCGCATGACGCAAGCTCATAAAGCTAATATATAAAAGTGTAAATTAAAACTAAAGAAGCGAAATAGTTTCAGTTGTAAATATCATATTCATGCAACTTTTATATTCTTAAATTATTAGCCAAGAAAACTAATAATAAAGTTATTGACCAATATATATTATAATAATAAAGAAAGAGACAATGCGAGTAACTAGGAAGGTTACCTAATTTATATAAATCAATTTTTTTATTAGAGGACCGTGATATTTATGAACAAAAAAGCAAGAACTTTTGTGAATAATATTTATATTGTTTTATGGATACATATTTGATATAAATACATGGACGAGGAATGGAACCTAACGTGACATAGGAAACCCCTTGGAGCTGTGAACCAACCAAAAACAAAGCCAATTGCCATGGCGGTCACTGCCCTTCCAAACCCTACGGCAGCCGCTCCCAGATCCAGCTCCTCCTACTCCTTTGCATGCACCTTCTACAAGCCAAGGCCATGCCTCCCTGCTGCCACAAGAAGGCGCCATTACCTCCACCAGAAGCTCTCATGCAGAGCTAATGGCGAGCAGCCGCAGGACGGCAGCGGTTTGCGTCAGACGAAGCTCGATCGCCGTGACGTGCTCATCGGCCTCGGCGGCCTCTATGGAGCAGCTGGAGGCCTCGGACTTGATTCTGACCGGAAGGCCCTTGCGGCACCCGTCCAGTCCACTGACCTGAGTACATGCGTAGACGCCAAAACACCCCCAGGCAATTCCAAATGCTGCCCGCCCAACAAGGGTAAGCAGATCGTGGACTTCGTGCGGCCGCCGAGCAGCGGTCCGCTGCGAGTGCGGCAGGCGGCGCAACTGGTGGATGCAGACTACGTGGCCAAGTACGCCAAGGCCGTGCAGCTCATGAGGGAGCTGCCGGACGACGATCCTCGCAGCTTTCGGCAGCAGGCTAACGTGCACTGCGCCTATTGCAACGGCTCCTACCACCAGGTCGGGTTCCCGGACTTGGAGTTCCTTGTCCATGGCTCGTGGCTCTTCTTCCCCTTCCATCGCATGTATCTCTACTTCCACGAGCGCATCCTGGGCAAGCTCATAGAGGACGAGACGTTCGCGCTCCCCTTCTGGAACTGGGACGCGCCGAGCGGCATGAGCCTGCCGTCCATCTACAACGACCCTTCGTCGTCCCTCTACGACGGGATCCGCAACACTGACCACCTGCCGCCGAGTATCCTGGATCTCAATTACCTTGATCAGATATTTGGTAATCAGACTCCCGCGCCGGAGGATGTGACGATCAAGCAGAACCTTACAATCATGTACCGCCAAGTGATCTCCGGTGCTAAGACAGCACGACTGTTCATGGGCAGCCCTTACCGCGCCNACATCGATATTCCCTGGCTGGACGCCCGTCCCACGTCGGAGGCCCTAAGCACTAAGAGAAAAGGATCAAAGGGACGGCCCCCGTCCGAAACCACGTCCTTCCCGGTGAGCTTGGATAAGACCGTGACGGCCACGGTGAAGAGGCCGAAGATATCGAGGACCCGCAAGGAGAAGGAAGCGGAGGAGGAAGTGCTGGTGGTCGAGGGGATCGAATTCGACCGCGACTACTTCATCAAGTTCGATGTGATCATCAACGACGAAGAAGGAGGGGTCACGGCGGCAGCAAGCGAGTTCGCCGGCACTTTCTTGAACGTGCCACACAGCCACCACCACGACAAGAACGAGCCCAAGATGAGGTCCTCGCTGAGGCTTGGCATCAGCGACTTGCTGGAGGACATCGGCGCCGACGACGACGACACCGTGCTCGTCAGGATCGTGCCGAGGACCACACAAGGCAAGGTGACCATCGGCGGCCTTCGTATCGAGCTGTCCAAGTGATCAACTGCTGGCGGAGTAATTATTAATTTTGTCATCCAAATATATTTCATATTGCAAGCTTTCTGATGAGAGCTCTCTCAAGCTCTGGATATATAATATATTGTTATTAGTTTATCAGATTCATTTTTAATTGGGCTACGTCCTCAGACGACGGCTGAAAATTTTGTTGGCGAAAAAATAATAGATGATTACAAAATACTGAATAACTCAAATTTCATAGAGTTTATATAAGAACTCCTAATACAAAATAGAAAACAGAAATCCTAAAGTTATTTAGGTTTCCGTATGGGACTTACGACTTCGTCGCTCCAATTATTCAAACGAATGTGATGCACTGAGGGACATGTAGGATTGATCAGTGGGTTAAGATTCAAAGCATTATCAACAATTATTATTTCATAATATATAGTAATATATATTTTTTTTCTAAAATAATACAGGTTAAAACAATAAACTATATTTTTTTTCGATATGAAACAATAACTATATATTTATAATAAGATTAATAGAGTAACGTACTGTTGTCTATTTTAATACCTATTCTACAATATAATATACTTATATGTTATATTACTATTAAATATTAACTATAAGTTATAATTAAGAATGGAAAAATGAAAAAAAAAGCTAAATCCGAGCCGGATATTTTTGACACATTAAAATATGACGATTTCGAATATCAGCACGAAAGCATTCAAACATACACGAGGAAAAGGAAAATTGCCGTGCCGATGGTACACCCAATTAATTGGAACTTCTATTCATTTATAAACTTACATTTCTATGAGCTTTTTCTTCGTCTTGTCGACTCATCCTCTTCATTGAGATTTGCAATGAAAATATTTTAAATTCGTGTCGTATTCGATAAGCTTTTGAGATCACTTTGATCATGCTGCCTTTTACATGGCACACCAATATTGAATTGATTGATGTGACAATGTCTGACTATTATGTACTACTTCTAAATATTAATGAGGTCAAAAATCCTCCTAATTCATCCTCCTAATACTCACATAATTAATTTATCTTTAAAAATTAATCAAATTATAAAGAATGCCATTATAAAAGATTAGAAAGATTTTTAAGAAAATTATTAGGAAGATATAGAAGTGCTTTTTGAATATTTGCCTAAACCCACGTCCAAATTGAAATATTTTAAATATAATATATATATATATATATAAATAAGTTGACAATATAATACAAATATAATATTACATTAGGATTATTTTGCAGTATATGAAAAATAATGAGTTAAACGATATGAAAAAATATATATGTCCTAGCAGATAAGATCGATCCAAGTTGTAAATGCTATTAATGGCAATAAATGTGTAGGATAGATGATAATGTCAACGACATTTGTCAAGGCTATACCTAATTCAAGAAATTAAGAAGTTTCCTCTTTTTCTTTGTCATTAAGGTTTGTTGGCACAGAAGTAAAGTAATAATTCATAGTAGCATTAAAAATTCCATGATCTTAGTTCACTAGCATAATTGTACGTTACAACCACAAACACTTTCCCACTTCAACTTTTTTTCCTTGTGTAGAACCAATTTTCTTTAACAAATGGTTTTATGTAATTGTATTTTAGTACATTGACAGTGTGAATTAACCAAAATTTTTTAGATTATGGATGTGTTTGACAATTAAAAACATAAAGTTTAGATTAAAGTTTAGAGGATTGACTTAGTCAAATCGTTATTTTTTTAGAATAAAGTATTTGATAAATTATTTTGTAAGTTAGCGATTAGCGGTTAAGTGATAAACTATTTTTATTAATATTTAACGAATAAAAAATAGAGATTAAACTTTTATACCCAATTTATTATTCTTTTTTATTAGAATTTTTATTAAAATTTGAGCTATGTAATAACCATAAATACTTATTAGTATTTAAAATATTATTGATATTAGTACATATAATTTTTTAATTTAAATTTTTTATTTATACATGTATATTTATTTAAAAATATTATTTCAAATTAATTATTATAAATCACATAATATTATAAATTAAATGATTTATCATATTAATGTATTAAATCTATTTACGTCATTTTATAGTTATCAATTAATTTTATCATCATATTTATCAAACACTTTTTTATTATCTCCTTAACGAATCGCTAAATATTAAGTGTTAATAATTAACCGCTATTCGCTAAATAGAGCTCTATCCGCTATTAAATCGCTATCCGTATTAATGTCAAACATAGTCTATATACAACTCTTCTACAGCTCATGTAACTTATAACCGGGCAATATACATATCATTAACTGCATACAAACTTATCAAAATCCAATTGTAGCAATACAATAAATACATACGACCCTACAAGTACCAAATCGTTACATATTATAAGTCACGTATAATCTCTCACCACATGTATAGTCTTCAATCCCACAAATCATTAAACTATTAAACTAGAAATGAAGGTTCATTACGCAATATCAGGAGACTAATATAAAAAAAAATAGTTGAAACAGTTTGAAAAATCATATTCCTGTATTTAACGACGACTTTTGTATTGTTAGACATGGACTTGCAGCAGTCAAGACAAACCAATAATAAAGTTAGTAGCAAATATATAATATAATACAACATATCATAATAGAGAAAAAGACATGATATAATCAATAAGGTTAAGTAGGTAACCTAACCCTATTTTTTATTCGCGGAACATTAATATAAATACATGCAAGAGGAATGGAACCTAACGTGACATCCAAATCCCTTGGAACTGTGAAGCCAAATTAAAAGCCAATTGCCATGGCTGCCACTGCCCTTCCAAACCCTACGGCAGCTGCTCCCAGATCCAGCTGCTCCTACTCCTTTGCATGCACCTTCAACAAGCCAAGGCCATGCCTCCCTGCTGCCACAAGAAGGCACCCCTACCTCCGCCAGAAGCTCTCATGCAGAGCTAATGGCGAGCAGCCGCAGGACGGAACTGGTTTGCAGCTGCCGAAGCTCGACCGCCGTGACGTGCTCATCGGCCTCGGCGGCCTCTACGGAGCCGCCGGGGGCCTCGGACTGGACTATGACCGGAAGGCCCTTGCGGCCCCCGTCCAGGCCCCTGACCTGTCGACATGCGTACTGGCCAACACCCCCGGCGGCAAGTCCAACTGCTGCCCGCCCTACAAGGGCGAGAAGGCCCTGGACTTCGTGCGGCCGCCGAGCAGCGCTCCGCTGCGAGTGCGGCAGGCGGCGCATCTGGTGGACGCGGACTACGTGGCCAAGTACACCAAGGCCGTGGAGCTCATGAAGGCGCTGCCGGACGACGACCCTCGCAGCTTCCGTCAGCAGGCCAACGTCCACTGCGCCTACTGCAACGGCGCCTACCACCAGATCGGGTTCCCCAACTTGGAGTTCAAGGTCCACGGCTCGTGGATCTTCTTCCCCTTTCATCGCTTGTATCTCTACTTCCACGAGCGCATCCTCGGCAAGCTCATAGGGGACGAGACGTTCGCGCTTCCCTTCTGGAACTGGGACGCGCCGGCCGGCATGAGTCTACCGTCCATCTACAACGACCCTTCGTCGTCCCTCTACGACGCGAATCGGCAAACCGTCCACCTACCGCCGAGCATCCTGGATTTCAACTACGACAACCCAAACGCACCGACCATGCCGGAGGAGGAGACGATCAAGCAGAACCTTACAACCATGTACCGGCAAGTGTTCTACGCCACGAAAGCACAACTGTTCATGGGTGACCCTTTTCGCGCTGGAGACACAGTGAAGGACGATCCGAGAGCAAATGGAGGGGGCACCATGGAGAATGCGCCGCATGGCACCGTACACATATGGACGGGCAAATTGACGGACGACGGCCAGGTGGGCGGCGAGGACATGGGATCGTTCTACTCGTCGGCGCGCGATCCCATCTTTTACGCTCACCACGCCAACGTCGACCGTACGTGGTCGATTTGGAAGAGCCTCGACCGCCAGGACTTCGACGACGACGATTGGCTCGACGCCAGCTTCCTCTTGTACGACGAGAACGCTGACCTGATCCGCGTGCGAGTGCGCGATTGCCTCGACACCACTTGGCTACGCTATTCGTACCAGGACGTCGAGATCCCCTGGCTCGACACCCGTCCCACGTCACAGGCCCTGCGCGCCAAGAGCCGCAGCTTAAAAGCTCGCACGCCCCCGGCCGAGGCCACCTTCCCGGTGAGCTTAGATAAGTCCGTGACGGCCACGGTGAAGAGGCCGAAGATATCGAGGACCCGCAAGGAGAAGGAAGCCGAGGAGGAGGTGCTGGTGATCGAAGGGATCGAATTCGACCGCGACTACTTCGTCAAGTTCGACGTGTTCATCAACGACGCAGAAGGAGTGGTCACGGCGGCGGCGAGCGAGTTCGCCGGCACTTTCTTGAACGTGCCGCACAGCCACGACCACAAGAAGGACGAGCCCAAGATGAGGTCCTCCCTGAGGCTTGGCATCAGCCAGTTGCTGGAAGACATCGGCGCCGACGACGACGACACCTTGCTCGTCAGGATCGTGCCGAGGACCACACAAGGCAAAGTGACCATCGGCGGCCTTCGTATCGAGCTGTTAAAGTGATCAACTGGTGGACTAATCAATTATTTTGTGATCCAAATGAACTGCTGGTGGAGTAATCATTTAGTTACTGTATTATTAGTTCTTCGTTATTATTCCGTAAATAAGCCAATCTTCTCATACGATTGGCATTTTTTTAGTTCTAAATGAGTGTTTAAGATTGGAATTTTAGTTGCATGCAGGTGGTTGTAATATCAAAGCATGATGCCAACTTTAGTATATAGTTTATAATGGGATTGCAAGTATTGTGTTGGCATTGTTAATTTGAATGAAAATAATTACTTCTACTATATACCTCAAACTATTATAGTTCGTTTCCTTTTACTTGGCCAATTTTATTTGATCATTAACTATTATTTATTTAGAATAAAATTTTAATATTAAAATAGAAATTCTTTACTGTCTTATAGTTTTTCCTCCTCAAATTTGTTTTACATTTTTTTTTTCAAATGAATAGTAATAAAAGGTTAAACTGGAAGAGCATATATAACTGAGATATACGGTGGCGTAACAAAAAAAAACTTTTAATGATTAAGGAAAAATAAGATTGATATTTTGTTAGCTTTTGAATTAAACATGGGATAAGTTAAATTATCACTACAAAAAGTTGCGGAATTGTCGCAAAATTTTACGACGGTCAAATACGTCATTTCAAGAATTTGAGACGAAAATATTTTTTTATACAAATTGTGATGAATTTTCTGTGGTCATAATTTTTAAGGCTTGTCAAAATCAAATTTATGCCAAACAAAGTCCAACATAATTTGTGACATTTTCATATTCCTTCACAAATTGTGATGGAATATGACAGAAATTTCCGCCGTACAGTGATACTGGCCGCGATGCTCAACTTGGATAGCAAAATTTACATTTAAAAAAATAAATATTATTTATATTAGTTTCCTTTAACAAGTCTAGTCTTTCTAACGCTTGGCAATAAGTTCTTTTTACTAGCTTTGCTAAATAAATTCGCGTTAACTATCATCTGAAATAAAAAATAATAATTATATTTAGATAATAAGGAGTTATTACAATTATAAAAATGTTACACATGAATTTTATAAACGATTATAAGTTTATTTTACTTTAGACGAAATTTCCACACTAAATAATACAATTTAAAATAGAAAAGAAGAATAAAGATGTTAAATAAAGAATGTAATGTGATATTTAAAAATAAAATAAATATTTTTTAGAAGAAAATTAATAAGAATAAAATGTACAATTTTTAAGCTCTAGATGCCGATGAAAATAATATGTAGTCTTCGATTTTCCTCTAACAAGAGAGGAGGGAAGAGATCGCCCCTAAAAATTGCAAATAAATGCTATTATATATGTTGTATGTTGTATGGTAGTGTAGGTTACAGGTGTATGGGCCTGGCCTGGGCTCTTGTCCAAGTGCTTGTTATTTTTATGACTTATTATTTTTCATTATTTTCCACAGCCCACGAGTAATCTTGGAATTAACCCACATAAGTATCATGATTTGTTATTCGTTTCCCATCTTATCTCCTAAATATTTTTTCAGGGAATAATTTTTTACTTTTGTCTATTTTATTTTATTCAAACCATTCCATCCATTTGTTATTGTAGATGGCATAATCTCTTTTTCTATTACTTTGTAGAATTATTTATAATGGTTATATGTTTTGCTTAAAATCATTTTAGTGATCTATAGTTTGTTCAAATTTTGATGATTATTATCATTAGAGTTTTACGATAATTGTGTATCCAAGTTATTCTTACGAAGTTAATCTCACAGTATTTAGACATCCTCTTTAAGTTTATTTTTCACATAATATGCATTCATGCTATTTAAAAGATTTTTATAATCCAATCACTTTTACAGCCCACTTTCTTTTTTTTTTCTAAAGCACAACCCACTACCCATTTTATCCACAGCCCACTTCTCTAGCCTAGTTTTCTTTTTTTTTCTATTATCCAATTGAGCCAATCGATTCACTAAAATCAATCGATTCGAGTTGTTCAACTCGATTTTGAACGATTCCATTCAGCCCAACACATTATTCAATTTTTTCATCGAACCAGAATTAGTTCGATATGATTCAAACTGAAAGAAAAATGAATATTTGGGGATCATCCGGAGGTAGCTTCATTCATGCTCAACATAGAGCTATTTTGGCGTCTGCATTTGCCACCCTCCGTCCCCCTTCACGCCTTTTATAGTTATCGATGTCGACTGTTACACATGGTCATCATGACCATAATGATCTCTTACCTTGTAATGGTCATCGACTTAATGACCATAATTGTCACACATTATAACATCTCTCACTTGACCGTAATGGTCATTGTATATTAGCACTTCCATTATTCGTGAGTAGTCTAACTGGATATCATATCTCGAAGTTTCACTATCTGTGAATACTCCGCACTAATTTAGACACTCCTGAGTCTCATCAAGCCCACATGCTTGATAAAAGTATCAGCTGAGCTAGCATGTCACTCGTAGGCATATAAATTACTGTCACTTCCTTCTTATCCACTATATCATGAATATAGTAATACTTAACCTCAATATGTTTTGCTTTCGAACTATTGGCTCCACTGTGTATCAAGCTTATCGTGACTTGATTATCACAATACATAGGTAATGGTCCTTTGACCAAAACGAGCCATAGTTCTAAAATGAAATGCATGAACCATACACCATGGGTGACTGTTTCACTACAAATAATATACTCAGCCTCTTGTGTGTGTCTCGCCACATCCTTATTTCTTTCTACCCCAAGAAACGACTGCACCACCTAGAAGGAACAAGTGACCTGATGTAGACGATTGTCAATATCACCGCCGAAGTCTACATCTGAATATCCTACTGCCTCAAATGTCTCAGCCTGGTATGTCAATCTCAGTTGTATCATCCACTTCATATATTGCAGTATCCTCTTAATGACTTTTCAATGAGCCTTTTCAGGATTACTTTGAAATCTGCTGACAATGCTTATCGCGTAAGCTAAATTGAATCTCATACAGAGCATCACATACATTAGGTTGTCTACCGCTTCTGCATAAGACTTACCCAAAGGTTCTTGCTCTTGCTCAACATCTTTCCAACCATAAGTGGTGTCGGTGCAGAACTATTATTGTGCATCCCGAACCTCCTTAGTACCTTATTATTGTACTATTCATGACTTAAACTCAAGCTCCTTGAGTTTTTTCTGTCATGATTGACCTCACCAATGTTTGTCATTTCAAATCGTTTGCTCAATTTATCCTTGGTCTCATTGAGCAGCTCTACATCATTCTTGGCAAGCAGTATGTCATCTACATATAGTGATAATATGATAAAATTGCTCTCTTTTCTTGATGTAGATACAATGATCTGATTTGTTCATCCTGAAACTAAATTGGACTATCGTCTCAAGTACCATTGTTTAGACGATTATTTTAAGCCATGTAGCAATTTTTGGAATTTATATACTCTATTCTCTTCACCTTTCACCTGGAACCCTTCATGTTGCGCATATATATGTCTCCATTCAAAAATAATGTCTTGACACCAATTTGGAACAACTCCAAATTCATATATGACAATGTCGCTAAGATCGTCTGAACCGACACAAACTTAGCCACTAGAGAATAAGTCTTCTGAAAATCTATCCCGACTTATTGGGTATAATCTTCGGTCACCAATCTCGCTATGTGTCTTTCAAGAAAATTATCAGCTCGGTACTTTCTATTGAATACCCATTTACATCCAATGAGTTGTCTTCCGTCTGGAAGTTCACATTATGTTCATACTCTGTTGTTATGAATCGAGTCAAATTCAACTTTCGTGACGGTCGTCCATAACTCCAATTCATTAAAAGTCATCGCTTCTTTTAGGGTGATAGGATATGTACTATCTTTTATCTGAATATCAATAGAGTAACACTACGCACTTGTACAACACATAATAATCCAAATGTGCGAGTGTTATCCATATGGGTGTTTGGTGTCGATTATACTCGTGGAAGTACCATGTTCTACTTCATCCAAGGGTATCTCGTTCGGAAGTTAAGCATCAACTCCCACTGCTGGATATATAGTACAGTGGAACACCTGAGTTATCTCCATCATCTTCTAGAATCGTGAGAGGATCATCATCCTCACTTACCTTCTCCTTTTTATTCTCAACAAAAGATAGCATCACAACTCTTTATGAGGCCTTTTTCTTAATGGAAAATTTGTACCTTTTGGATTGTACACTATATCCATTAAAGTTGCACATTTCTATCCTCAAGTCCAGTTTATCCCTGAGCTGAGTAAACTGACTAAGATCCTCAAGTCTAGCTTGTCCTTGAGCTGACTAGGAATCAATATGTGTGCTTTATATCTCCACTTTCGGAGATGACCCATCTCGGGTTTTTTGCCATTCCACACACATATGGCATTGATTTTGCAGACTTAGTGGGAATTCTGTTTTGTATGTAACTCGCGGTCATCAAAGCTACACCCCAAAAGTGTTTTGGCATACCTAAGTGGGACAACATACATCTCATTGCATTCATTAGGGTTCATTCTTTCTCTCTGCCATGTTGAATCTAGGATCCCAAGATTATCTTGAATGATCACAAATTTGTAAGTGAACTCAGTCTATACTAATGAACTTGTTTGAGCTGATTTTTGTAACAGGACATAAACAAGTTCAGTACAACGGTCGACCTGAGCTAAAGGAATGGACGACCACTGCACACGTATTACACATCTTGAAGAATCATATGTGTGCAGCAGGCGTCCTAAGGATATAAACGATCGACCAGTGGAAGGAGGATGGAGGTCATATAAACAACAATGCATATGGAGGAGGAGACATATACGGTCG